>CM039681.1:53226626-53469456 GCA_022537955.1 Schmidtea mediterranea
TATAAGTTATTTCTACACTTTTGTTCAAATCCCCAAACATGAATTCAAAGCCAGCACGTTATTAACTAGTTGATTGTACAGGAATCGTTTTCAGAAGATAATGGCTGTGAATATGGATCCCAGTTTAAACTTTTTCTTATTTTATATTGTAATATTAATATTTTTGAACTCAATAGTACTTTTCCTTTCATTTAAAATAAAGGAAATCCGTACTCACATGATAAGATGAGTTTCTCTGGGAAAGACAGAGAATACACCAAACTCTAATCTCTCTCGGGACACAAATCAATACCGATATTGTGACATTGTACATAAGCCGTGAGAGAAAAAAAATGAAATAATACCGACATTTATTAATTAGTTGTGGCTTCTTAAACATTATTATTAAGATATCAGGGTAGCGAAATTCATGTTAAGGCATCTTGAAGTTAAATGCTTGAAATTATATAACGTTATAAAATAACCACAATTGTCAGTAAATGAAAATAACATAATAAATAATATTTTTAATTTTCCTATTGATTCTTAAACGTTAATTTAATAAATCGATTGTAAAAATTACAAAATGGCAGACAATTTACCTGGTAACAAAATTCAAATTTCACAGATTCATATACCACTGGCAATGATGTGTAAATTTGGAAATTGATTTTCAATTTCACAGAGACGGCATCTCGGACAATAATAACTTGCTGCTGAGGCTTACCAAAATCGACATGAATATTGGAATAACTATGGCTTATTTCAAATAAAGATATAGATAAATCTTTTGTTTTTGTAATAAATTTATTCTTCTCTTTTTTGCTAAACTCCACCGGTCGGATAAATTGAAGTTGGACTAAAAGTAAAATAAATTTTAAATATTAGAAATTTATAATTTATTATCAATTAAATATTTATCGATTATTATGTTTGCTCTTTAACAAAAAAAGATTTATATTAAAATATATTTAATAAGATAATCGTGCAAATTACAAATCGTACCTTTTACAAATAAATCGAGAATAATAATCAACTTGATAAAGCAACAATTTTCTTTTAATAAATTTAAGTAGTTAAATTGCATGGTTACAATTATTTCAAAGATGCTTTCAAAATATATTTATATTCAAAAGAAGCGTAAAAATTTTCAATCGAAATGTTAGAAAATTTTAATGTAAACCAATTTGATTTTCCTTAAATGTTAAATGTATATTAATTGATGCATTCAAATACAATTATTTGTTCAATAATTTTAAATATAAAGAGATTTCAAAATAAATATAATAAATAATTTTTAAAAATATTTTAAATTTTAAACTATAATGTTAAATATGTTTTGTTAAGAAGATAAAGTCATAATTTTTTTAGTGCCTCAAACATTTAATCCTTAAATAAGTTTCATTGAAAATTATTATATAATTAGTTAAAATGCTTAAATGATCTTGTGTTTAAAAAATTGATTATTTGGCACTTTATGAAATTAATTAGCTTAAAAATGAGTTGAGCGAAACTGGCGATCACTTCGAAAATAAGAATGGTGGGTTACTGGGTGTTTTGATGTTTGTTTTAATTCTTTCCGTGGTTTCCCAGGTAACGCCATATAAATATTTTCTAGCTACCACTCGGCACCCGTTGCTAGGCAACGTTGGAAATGTGTTCGAGTGGGTGGATTGTCCGCAAAAAGTGCGCGTTATTACTAATGCTGTAATTGCTCGGACAACCCCTGGGTCCAACGAGCTGTCAAAGAGAAGACCTGCGCTCGCTTTAAATCACTCGGTCCCCTGCCTGTCGTACGTTTACCATTAGAGTTTATCGTAATACCCAAAAAGAATTTGACAATGTTATTTTCTAAACAGTCCTAATCATTATATTGTAGTGATATATTTTGTGTGTTGGATACGGTGTTACAGGCACTATAAATACGAAATAAATACCTAAAATCTATAACTCAACAACATTTATTCACAAATTAGGTAAACATTTTATTCACAAATTAGGTACATTTGCTGAAATTATCAGGCCTTGTTCAGCAATCGAGCGGCTCGGCGCTTAGCTCGCTCTTTTCGCCCGATGCGGTAACTGTTTGGAGTTGGGGTTGTTATTGCGGTCGTGGCGGGGGATGTTATCGCCTCCCGGTAGGCCACTTGAGTGGGAGCAAATACGAGAGGATAGGTCACAGCTGCTCCTTCTTGGCAGGCTGACAGGGCGACCTCCAGCCCCTTTATTTGAATTCGCAGACCTCGCACCAATTGCTTCTCTTCTTCCCATCCCTTTTGGGCTGCTGCAAGCCGTTGGTGAAGCAGTTTTACCTTTCTGGGCTCCATCCAAACGTCCTTCGTCTGCTGCACTTCCCTAGCCAGCTGCAAATTTTGCTCATGGAGATTTTTGTTGGCTGCTCGGGCTCGTTCTAACTCCAGCTGCAGCACTGATAAAGGCTCCATCCCTGTAATGGCGAATATCAATCTTTTATAAATAAATCCCTGAATCTATACACGGGTAGTTACTTTAAACATATTTTATACGATGGGTTAAGAATGGGCGAAAAATAAACGAATTCTCAAACAATTATTTATTACACATAAACAGGATTTACGGTTGGTGAAATCACGAGTCCTCGAAGAACTTCTTTATTCCCTCTCCCGGAGAGTAGCCTGAAATCACAAACACGGGTCGTTTCGTGTTACTGGCCGGCCGCGGACTGGGTGGATAGGCATCGGCGATCGTGCCGTTGGCAATGTCCTTCTCGACATTTGCTAAGTATTCATTGGCCCAGTCTACCAGTAGGTTAGTCCGTCGTTGGCGGTCCTGGAGGCAGGCCCGGAGGGCTCGAGCCCACTCGTGAATTTCCCGGGCCGGACTGGGGCCGTCGGGTTGGCCGTTCTCCCTGAATTGTTTCATGGTGTCTTCTATCAGGAGTATATCTTCTAGCCGTTCTTTCTCCGGTTGGGGCGTGTCGGTGTACCTCTCCTTATGGGCACGTTTCCATGCTTGACGCCACTGGTCTGCAACAGATGGGTGGACCCAAGCGAGAGATTCAGAACTTTCTAAACGGGTAAATAAATTTAAAGGGAATTAAACAAAATCAGAGGTTTTAATGAGCAATCAATGCAGCGTGGCCTCACAATTAATTTGAAGGGGATTAATCATGTGACGATTTAAATTATAGTCATCATGTCAAGATTTAACGCCCAGTGGTTAAACAATACTCGAGGGGTCACGAATTAATTCGGAAAAATCAATACATCTAGAGTTACACGTAATTCCAGGTACATTAAGGATTTTGTAAATAGTAAAATTTCGGGTGTATTTAAGAATTCGTAACTAATGAATTAAAATGAGAATCGTGCCTAAAGGTATCATAAAACTAAAATACTTACAAGGATATAAGGATGATCAAAAATGTCTAAACATTCTATCAAATAGTCCAATATAGAAGTGCCTAAAGTTGTGAATTTTCCCTGAGAGGTTCAAAATAATCATTGTAAAATGAATTGACAAAAATATGATTTAAAACGATTGGAGTATTACAATCCAATTGCAATAAAATGCGATTTAAATTGATTTGAATAATTCAACGTAATTATAATGAAATGATGTAACAAAATTATGATTTAAAATGATTTGAATAATTCAATATAATTATAATGAAATAATGCAACAAAATTATGATTTAAAATGATTTGAATAATTCAATATAATTATAATGAAATAATGCAACAAAATTATGATTTAAAATGATTTGAATAATTCAATATAATTATAATGAAATAATGCAACAAAATTATGATTTAAAATGATTTGAATAATTCAATATAATTATAATGAAATAATGCAACAAAATTATGATTTAAAATGATTTGAATAATTCAATAATGCAACAAAAGAAAATGATTAGAACTTCTCTTGAATCAATTGATAACGTTGAAATCCTCCAGCACAGTTTGAGCTATTCCCACAATTTTTCATAACAACACTTCAGCGATTATATAAATCTAAAATGAGAGAATAAATTTTTCAAGCTAGAGGAGTTAGTCTTTCCGGAAAGGACCACAAGTAATAAAAATTGGGTAAGTAATTTGAAGTTCGAAAACCACAAATAATATTTCGAAAATATATTTTTTCTTTCTGTTCAAGTACTTGTAATTCTAAACCCCATTGCAGAAATTAAATACCTATAATTTTAACTTAGCCAACTAATAAATTGTAAACCTGTTTCCAGCTGTCAGGGTTCTAGGATTAATACATTCATAGTAAGGAGTGTAAATTTGAATCATTATTTATTGAAATTTTCCGCCGCTGCATTAGAATTGCTCCATTTCCTCTGAGTTAATGGACTGGTCATAAGGGTTTTTTATGGCTTGTACCGGATAAAACATTAAACTATAACAAAATAAAATTATAACTTACTTGAAGGCTGCCTATCCAATTCGACGTCTTCCCCTATGATTCCGGTCACAGTATGATTATTCAAAGAATTGTCCTGCAGATTATTGAATGAATTTTCTGGTGGATTGCTCAGCGAACTTTCTGATATATTCATTTCTCTTTCCATTTGTAATTCAATCCGACGTTAGAGTTGTCATTTAATATATAGCACTGGGGTGCCATTCGCAGACTTGGTAGAGAATACGCACACCGGTTAGTAGTGAGCGTGTGTCGTAAAGGCCACTACTATGGCGTTTAGGGGTGTCGGTGTGCGACATATTTATTTTAGTTTTCATGGATTGCAAATGGAATCGCCTCCGGGGTTGATGTTCTATTACTAAATAAATTATTCAATTTAATTTATTTAGCCAGATGATTTTCTAATTTATTATTATTAATGGTATGATTTTGGTTGTTTGCTAATTTTTCGATTTTTGCTTATTTAGTTTCTTTAGGCAGTTATTCGTTGGGACCATTTATGGATCATTAGCATTATGATTTTTCCTTTTTTATGTTATTTAAAATAAATTGTTTGGCGTTAGTTATTACGTAGGAAAACCCTGACGGGAGTAGTCTAGAGATGTCAGTATTTCAATAAAAAATCATAATATCAAAAATGCGTGGTATTCCCGAAACTAGACGGAGTTCTGATTAATCAAATTATTATATGCTCTTATTACGATCATTGGAAATTTATTGATTTATGATTGTAAGCCCCTTTATGACTTGTCTTTAGAGGATTTTCGGGAGTGGCGTTTTCTACAGGTAATTTAGGGCATACTTTAGCTCGGCGTTTCTTTGATTGTAATAAATTATCACGTCTCGTCGCCTATTCGTCACTTTGGGAAAGTACTACAAATTTTTTGTTATTTCCGTATCCTTAGGGTTAAAGTTTTATTTTGGGTTGAGGAACTTATAAATTCTTATCCATAGTTAAGTAGTATTTGCATGGATTATATTTTAACGATAGTTTTACTTTTATTGGGGAGTTTTTGTTTAACCATTATTAGGAGTGGGTGAGTTTATAGCTCGAATCATATCTACGTTATAATTAATTGTCGATTACCTTTGGGTATTTTATTTAATTCTTTACATTTAGGACGTATCAACGATTTCTATTAAACTTACATTTTAAGTTTGTGCTAATCATATCGTTAGGTGAATTAGGTGAATTTTAATTTGGTTAATTATTAACAACTCTTGTTAGTAATTCTATGATTATAATTAAGTTTAAGGCATTGGTTAGATTTGAATTTATGGTAGCGGTTTCAGGTTCATCTTCCCATTAGAATTTTTATTTACGTTAAAATAATTACTTTTGTGGGTTTCTGACAATTACCTCATCACGGTTAGCGCGGGATCCCAGCAAAAAATTTCGTTACTACATTCCACTTAACTATGATTGTACCCCTTGAAGTTTCCAAATCTTATTCATTTAGATTCATGATCCGCTTAGACTCTTAATTATTATGCGTTCGGGATAATCGCTCAATAGCTAGTTTAAATCCCCATTCATAGTTTACATTTTTGTGGTTATACTAATAGTTTAGTTTCATAGCAACAATTTTATTTCATTTATTACCCCGTCACCTTTTCCCTTGGTTGACCTTAGGCTCGCGTTATGTTCATATTGTAATTAATGAGTGCCCACTGGACTACTCGGTGTGGTAAATTTTAGCCGTGTGTAGAATAATTTAGATCGAATTTAAAGAAACTGAGAGACGAGGAAGTAGCCAAAAGACCGCTTCCTTATCTCTCCTTTCTTCTATACGGGATAATATTGACGTTCTTTCACGCACTTACATGAATCTGAATAATATGTCTGATTTTATTGACTTGTGATGTGTCTTTGGCTGTGAGCCGGAAAAATTTCGACTTGAAATAAAATAATTATAGAGAAAATAATTTTAAATATTATAAATAATTTATTAATATTAACAAAACAACATAATAAGTACTTGCTCCAACGACAAATCATAAAAAATACTACTCTCCCCACGCCGACATCCAAGCAGAGCTCCATCGAGATGCGAGGACACGACGTGGAGAGAGAGTTCCAAAATAAAACTGACCCTAAAATAGATTTTTAAACAAAACTATTTCAAGTTTGAAAAACTGATTAAAATTGTGTAAAAATGAATCGGTATATATACCTATTTTTTGTCCCTAACCTTGCGTGTTCTTTTTGATTTAGTAAAACAAAATTCGACCTTGGGATTTTCTAGTGTATTCCAATCTTAATTTTTATTATTCTTTAATTTCATTTGATAATTTTTTATTTGAAATTTTTATTGAATTATTTCTAATTCAAATTCATGAAATTTTCATTTTTGTTAAATTATCAAATTTTGGTCGAATTTGTTGGGTTTTCGTGTTATGTTTATATTTATATCGTGCGGATCTTGGTGCTTTTTGTTATTATTTTAATTTATTTTTATGTTTATAATTTTATATGTAATTGTTTTTCTCTCATATTTTGATAGGGTTAATTGGTGTTTTCATAGGTTTTGAATTTAGAGCTGCATGTTATATTTGCATGTGTGTTACCGATTCATTTAAACATTCACAAGGCCGTTTGTGTTCTGGTCCAACAAGAATATCAATGCAGTTTCAAAAACATCGAAAACATTAATGGAATGTTTTTACCAAAATCATGTCAAGATATGCTTACATCAATTTAATTAATTAAAATTTGAACATAAAAGTAGATAAAATATCAAATGTTTTATCTATATTTTGTTTTGTTTGGTGGGTTTCTGGGTATTGAGATTTTGAAGCTATATGGTTGTTACTCAGGCAACCCCATACAAATATTTTCGCTTACCAATCGGCACCCATTGTTAAGCAACGTTGGAACTGTGTTCGAGTGGGTGGATCGTCCGCAAAAAGTGAGTGCTATTACTAATGCTATAATTGGTCACAAGAGCTGCTGATAGAAGCCCTGTGCTCGATTTCGAGTTTTGGTCCAATTGTTCTCCTATCTTTAAATGTTAATCCATACAGTTATATTATTTATCATTATGCCTATTCCTATAGTCATCCTTGTCGTTGTCCGTATTATTGATTTTATTATGGTCTATACACCCTTCGTTATTGCTGGGCACTGATGGGTCATTAAAATATCAAACCTGTCCAGCGCCTACATAAGAGATTTTACCCCTAGTCACCCGTCAAAATTGACGTTGGTATTGTGAACTAGTGTGTGGAAGGTTAGCAAAAGGTGAGCTCCTTTACAAGAACTTCTAATGCCCTAACCCCCTTCGAGTTCACGAGCTGTCATAGAAGACTTCGTGCTCTAACTCTATCGGTCCCCCTCTCGTCTATTTATCTAATTAATAATTAACTTTACCATTTAACAATTTTAATATTCCAATATCCAACTGCTTTAACTCATTTTAAACACTAATATCAAAATTAACACTAATAAATTATTATTCAAATCTATCAACAATTACAACATTGAATAATCTATCATTCAATCAAAGTTAATGAACGCGCGGGATTTAGAACCCGTTCGTGTCAAGGATATGCCCTATCAAACGAGCTTTATGAAGCTTAAATAGTCTCTCACGCTCCTTCTTCCTAAGCCGATTTCTCTTTCTGTTTCTTTTCGGCGCTTCCACTAGCGAGCGTGAGGGTCCTGGGGTAAGTATCTTTACTCTTCTGTTTGGTTCCACTGAAAGAATAAGTTTTAAGATCCCTATCTTTATTAACAATTGATTTTAAATTATGTATCATGATATTAAGATATTCATATATTTCTAAGACAACACTCTTCTCAGGGTCAAATTATACTATCTGGATGAGGGAAAGGATGTGCACGCACATTTTATCTGTCCTATACGTCCAGGAAGAGTGTCTACAACAATGCTCATAGACGTGACACCAGCCAACGCGCTATGCCCACTGCTGGGGACACTCTGGGTCCTCTTATTCACATTAAGCTTCACAGGGTCAGCATGTTATCAAAAAATCCTAATAATATAATTGTCAATCTCGGAAAACCTTGGGTCTAAAATTCAATTCCCATATTATAGTAAGTATTGATCTTTTTTAGCTACTTTTTACTAATAATTTTTCTTATTTTAGGTATTTTAGGAATCTCTAGAATAATTGCTACTGCCTTCATTCCGCGGACATCTTCAGTAAGGTATATTTGTGGTGGGTTACAGGGTAATGATATTTGTTTTAACTCATTGGGGTTACCCTAGTAACGTCATATAAATATTTTCTAGTTACCACTCGGCACCCGTTGCTAGGCAACGTTGGGAATGTGTTCGAGTGGGTGGATTTGTCCGCAAAAAGTGAGCATTATTACTAGTGCTGTAATTGCTCGGACGATCCCTGGGTCCAACGAGCTGTCGTTAGAAGACTTGTGCTCGCTTTAACTCATTCGATCCCCTTTATGTTGTAAGTATATCGTTAGAGTTTATCATGATACCAAAAAAGATTTGACAATGTTATTTGAGAACTGAACCTAGCCAATAGATTACAATGATGTATTTGTGCGTGTTGGTTGCGGTGACATAGGCGATTATCTAACTGCTAAAAGTATCAATCTACTGGGACTATAGAAATGCAAATTACACATACAAAGTTCACAAACTCGATAATTCTTTATTTATCAACTCAATACAAATTGGTTTGTTTATCCAGTTTTATTCGATAATCGAGCGGCTCGGCGTTTCGCACGCTCCTTCCTTCCAGGCCGATAACTACAGGTTGATATGGTGGTTGGAGTGGTGGTCGTTGCTGTGGCTGCTGCCGACTCTCGGTAGGCTAATTGGGCTGGAGCGAATACAAGGGGGTATGTTACCGCGGCTCCTTCTTGACAGGCGGATAGAGCCATTTCTAATCCCTTCACTTGGGTTTTCAAACTCTGATTGAGTTGCCTTTCATCTGCCCACCCTTTTTGAGCAGCGGTGAGTCTGAGGTAAAGGGCTTTAGTCCTTTTTGGGTCCGACCAGGTGGACTTGATTTGTTGGACTTCTCGTGTCAGTTGAATTACCTAGTCGAGAAGGTTCTTATTGGCTCGTCTGGCATGGGCTAGTTCTGTTTGTAACGGTTGTGTAGACTCCATTGCTGCAATAACAAACATTAAATTCTACTAATAACTCGGATGATTACAAGTACGATTAATATCAAACATAGTTTGTGAAATTTAATCTAAGGAATCGTCGAAGAAATGAAGCTCGAATGACACTTATTTATTTTTGACCTAAACAACAAAACAAAATTGATGTCAGTGGCCTCAAAACCTGTGAAGTCATGAATCTTCAAAAAATCTCCTGACACCTTCTTCAGGAAAATAACCCGGAATGACGATCACGGGTCGTCTCGTGTTACGGACCGGCCTACTCGAGTAGACGTCCGCAATCCGTCCGACAGCGATGTCGTCCTCCACATTGGCCAGGTACTGCCTGGCCTTGACCACCTGTAGGTCGACCTGCCATTGATATTCAATTGCAGGGCGGTCAGGTGGTGCCCTCTGGGTTGGGATTCCTAGTGACCCCTCTCTGGCCGTGCTCGCCTCCAAGCCTGTCGCCATTCTTCTGCAACATGGGCGGAACCCACTTAAGAGGTCCTGGTCTTTCTAAATACCATTATGATTATGTGAACACGTATAAGGTAATTTCAAAATGTTTTGTGTTAACCAAACATATTTATTCTCGCGGGTTCGGGTTATATACTTTAACTATGCATTCAATTCTCTTGGAGCGATATAATTAATTTAAGTCAATTTAATGTAAATCTACCTATTAAATCATTATAATTTTTAGTAAACTGTTTTGTTTATCGGCACTAAAAACATCAACTGTACCGACTTAATATTATGAAAGTTAAAAGCCTTAGTTAATGTAATAATTATTGTATATGAAAAATGCTTAATATGCTTTAACAATTGTAGTGTGTAAAAATGGAATCTGTTAGCTATTTGTTTCTGTCCATTAATCAATTCCCGATTAGTTTGCAGGCAAGAATGTCCTTGAATTTTTTTCAAAACATTTATCAAAATTTTTGAAAATGAGAAGAGGAATAAATTTGAATCTGATAACGAAATCCTATTGCCACACCTCTCCCCAGACGAATTTAGTAGATTGTCTACAGAACTCAGGTGAGCGTTACCATGTACTTATCAAAATGCATCAGAAATTATCTGCGAAAATTTAGGTAACATTTATTACTAAGAGGTTAAAATTAATTACAAAGGCTTACAAAATTTTTACGGTACGTGATTAGGAGGGATTCAGACTCGTTTACAAAAAACTACATAATTAATATAACACATCTCTCTAAACTGGCTTTCAAGATTTTTCTAATTATTACTACACGTTTATTAAGAAAAAGAAATTATTTGTACAATTTTTTTAGTTCTTCAATATTTTAAAAATTATTCCTTTTTCATGATTTTGGTCGTTAGAATTAATCTGTTTCCTATGGCTATTCATTTTAACTGTTGCAACGAATTCGCAATTTCCCCAGCTATCCTTTCCCTTTCTTTGTCCTTATGATCTATTTATGTTCACATTGTATTTAATGAGTGCCCACTGAACTACTCGGTGTTAGTGATTTTGAGCGGATTGTCGTTTAAAATTTTATGTCGATTTTATCGAAATTGAGTGGAAGAAAGTTGAGCCAAAGGACCCACTCTCGAGCTACTTGCTTTCGGTATTTAGTTTTATGATTTGATGTTTGGATTCCAGCGTTACGCACGGCAGAATCTTCACGGGCATGAGATATTGGCGGATGAACCTGCACTTAAACATCTCGAATTGTTATGTGGAGTTTGCTATCTTGCGGTATGTTTTGGCTGTGGGGCGAAAAATAAATAAATAAATATTACCATATAAGTTGGGTAAAAGCTTCGATGCATCAAAATTGTTTATTCGGCATTTCATATCTCACATAATAGTCGGAAGTTCATAAATTAGCATAAACATTTGCCCACTCGTATCATCACAAGTCATTTAATCATTATCGATCAATAAATTCATAGTGAGTTCATTCATATAGCAGGTACACATTCATTTTTAAATCATAAGTCAATGCACAACAACTGAGAGTTGTCGTGTACAGACAAAACACTTACCAGTGTTAATTGCCTGAATGCACGGATCACAGTTGTAACGCACACCAACTCAAATAATAAGACTGAAAATGAGACTGCAAAATAAAAAACTGCAAAAATAATTTGCAAAAAAAGTTGATAATTTGTCAAATCACATCAGTATATATTCCTATAATTTGACCTTAACCTTACGTTTTATTTTTATTGCGATAAAACAAAATTTGACCTTGAAATTATTTGTTAACTAAATTAAATTTTTATTATTTTCTTAATTTAAATTGGCAATTTATTTCTCAAAATTTTTAATTGGATTTATTCGACCAAAAATATTTTATTTTAACTCATTTAATTCATTATTTTTTTTTCTTTTATATAACTTGTCGTTTTTCGGTCAAATTTTCTTGTTATTATGTTATTTTTATGTAAATTTCGTGCGGTTCTTGATGCATTTTGTATTTATTTTATTTTACTTTTATGTTTTTTGATTTTATATTTATTTATATTCTCTCAAATTTTAGAGTGTTTAGTTGATGTTGTATGTTATTTTTTTTAAGTTATCTTGGTGCTGGGTTTTCGTGCTATATTACTGATACATTTAAACAATTTTCAAGGCCGTTTGTGTTCTGGTCCAACATGTTTAAATATTCTTTTTTTGCATGTCTTTTTACCCTTCAATCTTAAAATTCAAAAGCAACAAATTTCCGTTTTAAGTTAAGTGGTTGTAGTATTATTCTTCATAGGAAAATCTAATCAAATCAATCTCAAGACTTTCGCAAGCAATATCAGTGTGTCGGATTCGAATAAACTGGTGGGTTCGTGGCTGCTGACCTTGAACTCATGACATGCAATATTCTAATACACCCAATGGTCACCCGTTGCTAGCCAACGTTGGTAATGTAACAGCCAATGATACCGCCAAAAGTGAGTTCTAACCTCAGAACTGCTAAGGCCCAGCTTCATATCCGGTCCAGCGAGCTGTTGTTAGAAGGCCTCTGCTCGCATTCATATTTTGGTCCCTAAACTACTTTTTGGATGTGATGTATATTACTAGAACTAGTTTGATTAACTAAAACATTTATATCTAAGAAAATTCGAGATAGACTTTTATTAATATAAGACAGAAATAAACAAATATTTTATTTAGAACTATTGATCTGCTGGAGTCGTCTCCGATTTCACTCTGCCCTACCCATCTTTGAATTGGATTGGATTTTTTATTCGTTTCGTCCGACCGGCTCATGATCATCTTATTCTGCAAGTTCCTTCAATTTAGTGATTAGTTGGATTCGATTATCTAGCTCAATCAGAATTCAGAGAGGTAGGCCGATTCTTCGGAAACTGACTTTGGTGATGATGTCTACACAAGTTTAGGTATGATTAAGTTTTTATTATCTTCGAATCTAATTCTTTTTATTTAGATTCTGTTTTGAGGAGTCATAGTTGGTGCAGGGTGATCGGTCGTAATTCAGAAAATTGTGGTAAACTACGTTCGACTATCGGGTTTTAAATTTTTTCTAATCCTAATGTATTGTGGTATTTTTATTATCGAAAGTTTTATACTTGATTATGATAGTTAGTTTTATCATGGTTGTTACATTGGTGTTACTCTTTTTATTATTGTTACAAAGGTTGTGGGGAGTCGAAATGTAATATCTAGTCTCTATTATTAGCGGTGGTATCTAATCTCTATGTTTAAATAAATGCCTATATTATTAGGGTGCAAGATTTGTCCACTGTCTTTAAACAACTTATAATATTAACTCCACCTAGGATTTTTAATCAAAATTTCAATCATCAATTTACCTAATTTAGGATGCATTGAAAGTTTCACAGTCAATTGCTGATTGAGTTATCATTGTTACTGCTCTCGATTGGGACGCTCGTTTCGTTATCATGTTTTATTAGTTTATGATTAGCATCACTCATTATTGTACTGAGTTGCTTCTCTGATTCTATTTGGTTTAATGTGATGAGCTTCTAGGTCGTTCCAGCGACAAAAGCCTTACTAACTCTATTGCTGAATAGAAATATCTACATGTCCATTTAATTTTGAATTGTTCAACTTTTCTTTAATTTCAAAATTGATTTTAGTTGGGTTTAGTCCTAACAGATTTCTCTAACCATTTAACTTTTCTTTAATTTAAGTTAATAGAATAGTGGCATCGCTCTCGAATTCCCCCTTCCTTTTCCCTCTGAATTGACCTTAAGAAATGTATGGTGATGTTAGATTTTATGAGTGTCCACTGAACTACTCAGTTTAAGAAGTTTAGCCGATGTGTTACTTAGATTTTAGGTCGACTTTTCGGGAGATGGTTGAAAGGAAGCCAGCCAAAAGACTAGTCCCCTATCTTCCCACTGCCCCTATAGGATTAGGTGACGTTCGTGCCCGTCGTTACGCACGACTGGGCCCTCACGGGCACAAGCTATTTGCAGAGAAATCGCACTTACACCGCTCGATAGTTATGTCGTAATTTAATAACGTGTAGTTTGTTTGGCTGAGGGCCAGAAACGTTTTGACTTAATAAAGATATTTCATAGACTTCGATACATTAGCAATTACACCATTTGTACATCAGATATCGTTGTAGCATTCATCACTTTAGAATTACCCTCACTTGGTAATGTAAATCAATAGCTTCAGACAAAAATTGAATTTTAGTTCTCTCAAATATTCTTTTAACAATCAATATCTTCTCAGAAGTAGTACTTTTGTAAAGTCGAGTGATTTTTGCTGACAAAAAACAGATTAAGCTTTTTGTAAGGAAAAAAAGATCAATCACAAAGTGATGATGATTAAAATTCTGTTAAAATGAATTGGTATATATACCTATTTTTTGGCCCTAACCTTGCGTGTTCTTTTTGATGCACTAAAATAAATTTTGACCTTGGTTTTAATTGTAATATCTAGTTCTAATTTTGTCATTTTCTTACATTAAATAGATAATTAATTTTATTATTTTTTTTAATTGAATATTTCTAACCAGAAATATTTTGTTTTTAACCAGTTTTATTTATTAACATGTTGATTTTTACTTTTTTCAAAATTTAATTAATTTTAATTGATTTTGATAATTTTGAAACTTTTATATTTTAATTCATGTTTTGGCATAACCCCATCAAATATAATATCACTGATGATCAAGGGTTCAGGCTTTGAAAAGGGTACTTACCAAATGATATATTGCGTCGCCACTTTCAGCTGGCGTCGGTCGGTTATTTAAAGCTTCTCGGACTCGCATCGGTGATTAGACTACTGACTTTTCAATTTCCATGGAAAACGAGTCGGGTGAAGCCATCATCAGTGGAAGGGCCACTTCGTTTTAATTTCGACTAGTCAATAGTACCGTTTCCAAGAGTGAAATGTTTGATCTCGAAGCTCGGACTTGTCATGGCAGTATGTTTTTCAGTTGCTGCATAAATCTATTGTGTCTCTTTACCACCTCGGAAGAAACCATTTCACTTCTAATTCACATCTTACATCACCTCGATTCTTCAGCAAACCAATTTATATTTGATTTGTAATCTACACCTTCACAGATATTTTGACTATTTTTGATCATATCGTCTACGACTCAATTGATTTTAAAATTATTTCCTTCTAAAATTCGGGGAGGTTTTGACTTTGATTTTTTTTACTTAGTGTTGGGCCACAACGTAAACGGCCTTGAGAAATGTTTAAATGGATCAGAAACACACACGCAAAAATAACATGCAATTTAAATAAACCTGGAAACACCAATTAAACCCTATAAAATACGAGAAAAAAAGGAGAATTAAATATAAAATAATAAACATAAAAATAAATTAAAATAATAACAAAATGCACCAAGATTCGCACGATACCTACACAAATATAACAAGAATTTTTTATGGATTGTCAACGATGGGTAATTATGTTATTTTTGTTCATAATTAATAAATATTATTTATATACATAAATTGTTTTATATATTTTTGATCATATCGTCTACGACTCAATTGATTTTAAAATTATTTCCTTCTAAAATTCGGGGAGGTTTTGACTTTGATTTTTTTTACTTAGATTAAAGAAATTTATTTTTATAAAAAATACTGACTTAAGAATTATTTTATACTGGGCAATCTTCTATTTAATTCAAACCGAATGTTTCATCCTATGTATAAATTTATAAATTTGCTAAATCTAATTTTAAATCCATGAATGACATAAGTCATGAATAAAAAATATAAAAAAATCAAAAAGGTTACATATTCAGAAAAAGTAAAAATCAATATTTTTCGGGAAGAATCGGTTAGTACTTCATAGAAAGATAAAACAACCAAAAATAAATAAATTAATTGATTTTTTGGAAAGCATAAAATTATGGAGATTCCAGCTGATTGTCAGCTTAATGCATTTTTGAAGTCTAGAATACTAAACTCTGAAATCCTTTTAGGAAGAATATCTACAATACAGCATAAAGTTTAAAACAGAATCGCAGGTTGCTAACCTTTATGAAACCAAAAGCAAAATAAAAAACAGAATAATGTTAGCAAAAACACTCCATTATTATAGAGAAAAAAAACAGAATCGTGTCACAGCGTGTGATTGGCAACCCTTTGCTTCCAAGTGCTACTTTTAGAAAATAATAACACGAAAGATATTTTTATTTTTACAAAGCCGAAAGTTACATGTAAATTTTACATTGAATTGGTTTTTATTTTCAAACAAATTTTAATTGATTTGTACATTTGATTTTTCGCGGAACACTTGAAAGTGCATCGCGAAACATGCTTTGAGAACAAGGGGCTTAATGGACCAATTAAGAAAAGTTATTTTCAATTAAAGAAATTTAATGGGACAAAAAATTTACACGCAAACCATATTGTTGAACTAATATTAAGATATCATAAAAAACAAGCAATAATTAATTTGGAGAGCAACAGTATAAAATCGCAGTTGAAAAATAAAGAGCCTGGAGATTGACATAGAAAAAAGTTATATATTTGACATTAAAAAGAAGTAAAATAGATTGTTCTTTATCCAAAGGTTATAATGTACTGATTTTAAAAGAGTTATCGTGTATTTGATCAAGGTGATATCCTTCAGATGTTTATCTGCGTATGTTAAAATTCTTCAAAACCAAATATATTCAATTGTGTTAGAAAAAATGTTATTTTTGGGACTCAATGTTGTTAATTGTGAGAGAAAACGAGTAGCCAGATAGAAAGTTAATTCCTATCGACATATACAGATTTGATTACATTTTACATACTTTTAAATTACGATAAATTACTTCCGATATAAATTAGTTTGGTTTAATTGGATATGCAGCATCTTCGAGATACCTCCAGCTTTTTATTGTCTATATGCCTTAATTTTTAACTAATATATACATGACTGTGTTCATATTACTAGTGTGGGATTATTAGTTTCTAACCTTGACCCCTTTACATACAATGCTTTCCGCCCTCCAATGGTTACCCGTTGCTAGGCAATGTTGGAACTGTAACCACTGGTTATGAGACCACCAAAGGTGAGCTGCACTGGAGAACTGCTAAGGCCCTGCCTCATCGTGGGTCCAACGCACTACCAATAGAAGATCAATGTGCGATTTCTTACTTCGGTCCCTTCCGTCTGTATCCGATACTTTAGAGGACCAATTCTTACGCGAACCCCATTCATATAATTCCAATTGAACAGATTTATTTGCCAAATCAATTATTTAACTTTTAAAATAAGGACAAGAAAAATTTATTTATCATCACACAAATAAATTGTTAAGCCAGCCAAACTTCAATTTTGGTTTCCGACTTGTTGCGCCCGGTCTCGCAAGTTCCGCCTTCCCTGAGCGTCGCGGGGAACGCTTAGCTGCTGCTGGTTTTGTAGTGCTTGTCGCCTCTCTGTACGCTAGTTGGGCTGGCGCGAACACCAGTGAGTATGTCACTGCGTTGGTCTCTTGGCAAGCCAACAGTGCCACTTCCAAACTACGTATCTGCGTTTTCTGGGTTTGTCTTAGTTGTTTTTCCTCCGCTCATAATGTTTATTACTATACTTATATATCTAATGTAAATATAACCATTGAATATAAAACGTTAATATA
This sequence comes from Schmidtea mediterranea, assembly GCA_022537955.1. Lineage (NCBI taxonomy): Eukaryota > Metazoa > Platyhelminthes > Tricladida > Dugesiidae > Schmidtea > Schmidtea mediterranea. The sequence continues at coordinate 53,244,165 of CM039681.1, forward strand.
TTTTGACACGCCTATAAATCTATAATATTACAATCAAAAATTTACTCTACGCGATTTTTTAGAGGCAAATTCTTCAACCGCACCTTCAATATTTGTGGAATCAGCAATTTCACTTTCAATTGCAATAATTGATATATTACTGAGACGCTCTTGAGTCATTGAAGTTCTCAGATGGTTTTTGATTATTTTTAATTTTGAAAAACTTCGCTCTCCAGATGCAACAGATACTGGAACTGTCAGTAATAGTTTTAAACTTGTGGCGACATTTGGGAAAGAAGTCTCTAAGTTGTATTTGTATAAAAACTTTATGAGTTCTTCGGCTGCTTTCTGTCTTTTATGATAATTTTTAAAGAAACTAACTCTTGATATAATTCTACGCCACTAATATCACAAGATTCGCCATCTTTAAATTTATTATGGAGATCGAAACAACTTTTTTTTATTTCCTCATGTTCCATATCAATAAATTTGTATAGAAATCCAAAACAACGTTCGAAACCTGACAAAGTTTCAAAACGGGTGGTAAGAGATGAAATAGCCGTATCGAGTATTACATAGAAAAAACTAATTTGAAAATGTTCTTTTGGAGTAAATTGAATATCTTCATCTCTTTCATAGCTAAATTGTTTTCGGTGATGTCGGCTACGTACACTAATTTCGGCAGGAAAATCCGGTTCAGTTTCAAGTGCTACACAAAGTTCATTAGAAATCTGCAAATAATTTTCGAAACTTTCGTCATTTCTAATGCTTTTAAAAAATTTCAAAACTTCCTTAATTGATTCAGCGCACGAACTGATATTCCAAGAAACTTTCTGGATAATTTTGCTAATAAAATCTACCTTTTCCAAGATTTCGTACCATATTATTATTGAAGAAATAAATTTATAAGATTTAAGTTTCATTGCCAAACATTCAGCTTCATGTCGAACTGTTGGCATTGAAGATTCCTCAGCTTTTTCTATAAGGCTGTCATAAATTTCACCTAATTCATTTCGCAGTGGTCTAATCGCTTTAATTCTTGCTTCCCATCGAGTTTCACTAACTTGTTTTAATGTTAAAGATTTTACATTTTTCTTTTAAACTTGCCATCTATATGGTGATGCACTGAAAAAGTTGTATATTGCAGATACATTACTGAAAAAATCCACCGTTGAAAACGAAACATTAGCTGCGTCATTAATGGCCAAATTTAATGTATGCGCGTTGCATGGCATGAACAGAGCTCGGGGATAATTGTCCAAAATTCGTTTTTGAAATCCTCTATGTTTTCCGAACATGTTAGACCCATTATCGCATCCCTGGCCCCTCATATCGCTAATATTTAATTCAAGATAGTTTAACTTTTGAATTAAGAAGTCGTAAAAAGATTCTCCAGTACATTTTTTAGCTTGGTAAAAGCCAATGAAATTTTCTCTTACTTCAACTTCATAATTTTTAATATGTACATACCTAATAACCATTGTAATTTGCTCGACATGTCCAGTGTCCGGCGAACAGTCCAAAATGACAGAAAAATATTTTGCCTCTTTTATTGATGTTAATATATATTTTTGAATTTGGGTTGCAAGGATAGCGGTTATTTCATTTTGAAAGCGATTTCCCAGGTAATGTGGCATGCGGTTCTTTGGGGCGTTTGGTTCTTGTACGCGTTTTATGTGGTCTGCCATTATATCATCAAATTTTCCTATCATTTCAATTGCTTTCAGGAAATTTCCATTATTTTTTTCGTACAATTTGCCGGAAGAACCTCTAAAAGCTAAACACTGTCCTGCTAGAAATTGCACCACAGATATCATGCGTTTTACAATTTGACACCATCGTTTTTTCTCGGCGTCATAATACCGTTGCATATTCTTATGAATTGTGGTTTTTCTTTTTAAATTTAATTCCAATTTTTTCCAACAGGTGCAATTTTCGATGTGCAGCGTTGTTTTTTCGTGACGAGATAAGTTGTCGGATATGTGTTGCCAATCGTTGAAGCCTTCATTAACTAATTTTATTTCCTGTTTGCCAAATAATTTACAACAGAAGCAAAATGTGGCATCATTTTTTGGAGAATAGATTAACCACTCACGATTAAACTTTTCCCCATTTGGCAGTTTTCTATAGAAATAAACCTTTGAAAATGATCTTCCAAATTCATTTAGTGGATATGTAGATTGTATATTTTGAACAGGGCCTTTTTCAATTAAAATATCCAGCACTTTATCGGTAAGTGCCAAAGGCCAGCAAGCTGGATCATTTAGTTCTATACACATATCAAAATATTCTTCATTAATTTCAGTGATATCGTCGATATTTGGAGCTGCAATATCTGTTATTTCATCATTACTACCAATATTGTCATTATCATTTGTTTTTTCGGCAGATAATACATTTTCATTCGAAAAAAATTCTCTGCTTGGATTTGCTTGGCTACTGCAAGCATTTTGTATTTCTGTATGGTTTTCCAAATATTTGGTTAGTGAACCAAAGATTTTTTTAGTAACACGTTGTTTTTCTACTCTTTTTCTTTTATAATGTGCTCCAGACAATCTTTTCGTTTTTCTTCCAGTCATTCTTAGGCCTTTTAATAAAATATTTAAAAATATCAATAATAAAATAAAATATCAATAATAAAATAAAATATCAATAAAAAAATATCAATGACACTTCAATCAACTATTTGTCTATTTCCACGATTATATATGACTATATATTAACATTGTTATTTTGCTTTTCATTTTTTTTGTTTTTCTGGTCGTCAGGCCGCCTTTGAATTTGGCCGCCTGCGTGCGGCGCACGTAATGAACGACGGTCAGGCACGGCCCTGTCCGTGTCTACAATTAATTTATTCGTCAACAATTTTACAGCTTTGATTTTGAAATTCTCATTGTTTATTATTATATCGGTGTATCATTGTTTGTCCAGGGTAAAACTACTGGGTCTCTACCTATTTTTCGTCCGTTTTCAAGAATTTCGAATTATACATGTGATTGATAATCAAAGAACCAAGAGGTTCTAATTAAAATTTATTTTATATTATAAGCTTCTTATCTTTTCAGCTGGTTTCTGCGATATGAGTTCGAACCAAATCTAGGCCGATCTCGAGCATAAGAATGCTCTTGCCGTCTCGCAGGACTGTCGTCAAAGTCCTGGATGTTTCCTGGTAACAATTTTCTTGGAATTACTACATTCATGGATGTTGTAGGATCTGCCAGAGCGGGATCATCCAATTCGTAGGACACTCCATAAGACGGAGCATAATCACCAGTGCTGGGATTTTTCCGATGGCAATGTCCGTGTTTATCCTGGCTAGACGTCTTCTAGCCATGGTCACTTGCCAGTTTGTTTGCTGCTGATGAATTTCGAGATGAGCAAGGGTGAATTCCGCTCGTTGTCTGGCTTCGCGGGCTGGATTTCGGCCTGGCTCTCTCTTGATAGCCACATATGGTAAATCCATCTCATCATTAAGACAACCCTCTCTGGATTCCCTCACGGGGGAGATCGAGAATCCCGCGTCCCACATAGCTTGTCAGCATCTGGCTGCCGTCCGTGCTGGGAAACGCACCGTAATCCGTGACGCATCGATCCAAGATTCGTCTACAATAGTGAATTATAATAGACATGGTTCTATACATGGGTTTAAAATTAATAAAATTTGCTGTGACTTTCATGCGAAATCTTAGTAGATCTCTCGATTGTGTTAAAAAAATATCATGATGTTTGAACTTTTCCTAGAATTGGTTAGCGGTGTCTAGCCAAAGTATTCTGGTGATTAGAGTCTCATCTAAGGTCATTCGACTTGGCTCTTAGGATATCTCTATCTAGAAGTAACGAATGGTAAGTAGTAAGCGAATTATTTGTTAAAGTCTTTGACCCCATTTCGTTATCGGAGCTTATCTACTTAAATGGAAAGATGCTCGCGATTAATACGGGTCTTTGACTAGTACCGTGGCGAGCCATAATATGAATATCGTTCCGTTCCATATCATAGGTATGGAGAGCCTACATTTGTGTGTGAAGGGTTTCTTGATTATTGGCCGGATGGTTATGCATAGAGGTTATTCGGAACTATTAAAAATTCATACGGCGATTCATCCTTCGTTGGATAATTTATTGACTATAAACGGGTTTTGTTTGCAAGAGCTAGGTGAATGACCGACACTCTATATCATATAAAATGAGACAATGCAAATCGTTTCTTATTGAAGATTTTATTTGACATGATTGATACTCCTATGAAATCGTTAATCAATCCTTCCATTTTAAACTCCTCGGTGCTCGTTTCTTAGGTATGTTTCGGAAGTATTGTTCGTCAAATCGGGACATCACATATAATTCTCATGAATAAATGGTTAAAAGAAAATGTATTATCAAATGGAACTGTACCTTCATGTTCATCTTCTCTTCTCCTTGCTAGTCCCTCTCTCCTGACTTCGCCTCGTTGATGGATGTTGTTGTCCTCCTTCATCTTCGGAATCATAGTTATATTGTCTTCTGGCACCTTCATTTCTCGTTTTAAAAATTTATCGAAATCAAATGACTTCTTCTGCTTATGGCTGACTATATATGTCTATTTATATCGGTATCTTAATTATTCGATATCGATTAGAATAATTTCCTGCTCTTCGGGCGACGTGGCATTTAAATTTTCTCTATGCACAATGGTTTTATTTGTAGAATGTGCTAGTTGTACATTCCTTCTTATAATTAAACATTAATTATTTGCTGACGTGTCCTGACGTCAATCCATATTTAATCACATGATCTGTGATTTTATTCTTATTCATTCATATTGGAACAATTTCTATTTAGTTGATATGTTTCGATTTCCTGGTTGTTTTATTCGTTGAAAACTCTAATAACTATTCTTTTCATATTCTCTCAGTGACTTATGTTTACCAGGTCTCAAGTCCATTGAATGCCGTGGTTCTCTACAATTTTATTCTTAATAAGACGTTCATGTACTCGAGCTTCTCGAAGGTTATCGATGGTCATTATTAGGTGATAAGTAGCAAGTTTATGCCTCCTCACAGTGTTATGGAAGAGAAAAATCGGTTATCTGGGATTGAACGTATTATACCAGCCGCTTATTTACGAGATATTATGTCACAGTTGTACTTTTATTCTTGACTCGATTATCAGTGAAATACAATACTCTATTTTTATGGATGATTTTTAGATCTATTTTTATTAATTGTATACGATGAAAATTATGCTCTCTATTATTATTTCCTTCATTATCACTGTGATCTGTATTTATGTATGACTCTCAGAAGAAGTTAATATAAGGATATGTTGGACGCACAGAAGTTATCAAATTCCAAATTTCACTCATTATACTGATGTGACTTTCACCATTAATGACTAGGGAGAATCACCTGATGCGCCGCATGATTTTAGTAACCATCATGTACCCGTGACCGAAATCACGTTGGTACCGTACACAATGGTCGAATGCCATTCGAGCAGGTGAGCGCCATCACTAGCACTACTCCTCGAAGGACCTTCGTCTTTTCCGAGTTGTCGCTGCCGTTAGAAGGGCTTACGCTTTCATATAGAGGTTTTCATTACGTTTCACCCCTCGGAGAGAAAATAATGGATGATCATCCAACCCCGGCATTAGTTCACCACAGTTTATCCCCCCTATTCGCACCACAGCTCTCAGAGATCCAACTACTTGGTTTTAATCCCACCATGGAAGCGAAACAAGAGAAGAACATTGTATTATCGACAAAATCGAATCAGCCAAACAGCAAAATAAAAATTTAAAAAAATAATATCCACGATCGTCAGATTCTTGGGTTACAACCCAAATCGACCTCGACTTTCCACTAGTTGTCCTCGTCGATGTCCGTTGGGAAGTACTTCCTCTTCATGGGGCTATACGGGGGAGGACTCGCCGGTCGATTTTCCTCTCCCCGGGTCGAGGGACCTGCTACTTCCTGTGAAGAGACATTGTGAGGTACTTCGCCCATGAGGATGGCTATTTCCTCGGTTCCGAGTCCAAGTCCGTCGAGGACTTGAGCAACTGGGAAAGGGTTCGGATCCTCATCCACCAGATTGATGTGGATGGATGGGACGGGAGATCTGAATACTACGTTCGGGGCGTAGCATATGTCCGGGTCGAGATCCGGAAATTCGAACTCCTCGTAAGGGGTTGGTGGATCTTCAATTTGGTGAGAAAATTCGGAGGTTTCGACTCCTTGGGAAAGCTCCTCCTCCCGTCGACGTCGATCGCGACGTCGTCGGTTTCGGTTCGGCCGCCTACGAGTGGTATTTATGGTGGGGGTCTCCACGGCCCCGGTTGGCTGTTGAGAAGCTACTGGCGTTGCTGCGGGAGCTCGGGCCTCTGACGTTGACGGATTAGAAACAGGGAGGGATGGAAGGATACCCATGACAGGGAGATGATGAGCCGGAATTATTTCTAGTTGACTGGCTCGGACATTCCCCGGGACGAGAGTCCGGAGCTCAACGTCCGTAAACGCCCGTCGTAAGGCGGTCGACTGCTCTTTGATTAGCAGACGCTGGGTACGAGATTCGGTGACCAGCTCATCTCGCGCCCGAGTGAGCCGTTCTATCTTCTGCCTCAGGGATTTGATGACATCCGGCGGGGCCCAAGTGCCCTTTACTCGTTCGTACTTCGCGTGGAGCGTATCATATTCCCGTCGGAGTTCTTCATATTGATGGCGGACGGCCACGATTGAGGGTGAAAGTCGGGGAATTCTTGGTAAATCACTCGAATTGGAATTGTTACTATTCATCCTGAAGGAACAAACAAAAAAAAATAAACGAGGTCCTCTGAGAGATGAGATGGCAATAAAATGTGGGCATAGTTAGGGAGGGGTTCGGATGGGGATATTATAGACTGACTTCTATTTTCATTATGTGTCCCGGTGTGGTTATATTCCTGGGGATGTCTGAAAAACGAGTCGGCCTCTTCCGCGGATAATGATTTACACCGTTTAATCCCTACCTGGTGTTGGATAATATTTAACCATAGTAGTGGTAAGGTGTAGTGTTCCTCGACCTGATGGCTTATTTTCCTCATTTTAGTTTTTACTTTACCTATTCGTCCCCTTCTCATCCTTTTCTCGTTTATATAACGTTCAGGAACAGGTCAAACAAGTCTCACTCCTCCACAGGTATTAACACGGTGTTTTCTCGTGGTGGGACGTCTATGAGGGCTTTACATTTTATCCCTTTCGATGATCCACATTAACCACTCTGTACTATTGTACTCACTTTCGGGTATTATATCATTTGATTTCGAATTACGAATTTACGTGTTATTACATCGGGCTACGCGGATTTTGCATGGTTTCCTCTAAAGTGCCCGTTATTTATCATCATCCTGACTTATTATCAACTTCATCTATGATATTTTAGTATAACCATTCATTATGGTTAGATGATACTATTATGTGTATTGATTTCATTATGATTTGACTCTTCATCATCATCAGGCTAGTCACTACCACTCGACTCATCTTGTCATAAGACACCTACTCAACCCTACAGACTAGTCGGTCATTATTTTGTTGATTTTTCTCTGTTAATAAACTTAACCGCAAATTATTATTGGATTAAATGATTTCCATTACTATCTATTTCGTCATAGATTTGACCATAAATTATTTTTAGATTAAATCGTTGTTATTGTGATTTTATTTTACTATCAAAAATTGATTATCTATGTAGGAGCCTAGGGGTCCCTAGATGGATAATTTGCAGGAGGGTTAATATTAATCGATCGTTCATAGTCGTTTTAGTGTAATAATACTTAAAGAAATGTCACTTAATGTTAGCGTCTACGCTTATTTTTAATTGTAATATTCAGGTGAATTTAGTGTGAGTATTATGGTTTATTTAATTTAAATGGAAATCGCATATTGGTGAATATTGAAATTTGAATCACAGTCGGGTTGGGTGGATTTTGTTCGTCTAACCAGTTGAGGTATTTCCATAACGAAACCATCATTTATTTACGTGGTTGGTGTTTAGAGTCCACCATTTGAGTAACTATGGCGCGCTCAGGCGTGGCCCCTATCATTCGGTGTATAATTATTATTATCGATTCGTTTCTAAGTTATTGTGATGCCATAAGGGTCAAGTTTTTACATTTTTATATCTTCTCGATCTGTGTCACTTATTTTCTAAACTCGCTGTCAAAAAATTCAGCATTCGCACGTGCTGTCACTCCCATAGGCTATACCGTCTATATTTTTGCTTGCCCGACATCTCATACGGTTTAGTTAGTTCAACAGCTTTTCTTTCACTCGAATCTCATTCTTCTGATATTTATCATGCTCGACTACCCTAGTGCTTAACCCTGCTACCCATTTTTTTACAAATTTGTCCGATGAGAAAAATCGTCCGTATGATCTACTTGAGATCCTTCCTAACTTCCCCTTAACTCTGCTGCCGCATCTTCCCTGATTTTAATTCGACTCGTTCCGGCCACATATTTCAGTAGCCGCCCCGAGTGTACAACGGCGCCCTGCGTAGCGGTCCTGTGCATTATCGCCAGACCCGACTGCGGACTGCCGAGGGGTCCACGAGGCATGACCCACGAGCTCAACTAAGGGTTTTCACCCACTAGCCGACCCGAGATCCGTCCCATGGACCATCTATTGCTATACGATATATATATATAGATTTTAAGGGTCGGACAATAGATAAAATTATAATTTATTAATATCAAAGCAAATGAGACATTATTATTAACATCAAAGTTTTATAAAGCAAACATATGAAGATTAAAACCAAATACATAAAAAATGAAAATGCCTTACGTCTAAAGAGAGTTCTCTAATTTTTCTTGAAAATAAACGATTGATCAGAATTTAGCATAAAAGTTTTACCGATTTTTTGACGTTAAAAATTATGAAATTCATCACTGTATTTATACTATTTGTATGCATGTGTGCGACCAATAGGCGATTTTTCGCCATTTTTAGGGCTTTTTAATTATTTTATTACTTAAAAATTATTTTTATTATTTTTTGTATATTTTTCTTAATTTTTTGATATATACTTTATTTTATGTTTGGATTTTATTTTTATTATTATTTTCTGATAATATTATTTTTAGCCCTTTATTTGTTTTTCTGGTCGCCACTTCTGCCTGTGTTTTTTCTAAACCTTATTTTGCAAGGTTTTGGCAGTTTATTTTATTTCTTTATGTTTTCTTTTTGCTTCTGTAGGCATTTTCGAATTTTAATTAATTATTTGTTTTATTTAATTTTTGTTATGTTTTTATTTTGTTTTACTTATTATGTTATTTATTGATTTTTAATATCTTGGTGCGGTGCATGTTTATGTGCAGTGATTCCTTCCATCCTTTTTTTATTTTTGTTTAAATTGTGGCTCTGAGCCCAACAGATATTTCGATTACCTTGTTCAATAATGGATGGCTGAATTTATGAAACCTCACTCATGCTGGTATGGTTGGTATTGCATGGTGCCATCTTAATTTATCTTATTTACATTATTGTCACCGCTATTCTATTACCGTTGAAGTTTGGTATTATTATTTTTATTTTCGCCTTAGATTAATTATACTTTTGAATATTATTCGGTTAGGTTCCTTTACTAATATTTTATAGATTACTGTTACCTTATTTCACTAACTCCCTTTCATTTAGCTCATCTCTTTATTCAGACTCGCATCATAGTAATATGTACGCCAAAGATTTGGTTATTTAATTAATTACAAGACCCTCACACCACTTATTGAGATCGTTAAACAATACCTTTATCTAAGTTTTTGTTTACCGTTATTTGGGGTTTTAGTGATTTATTTACTTTAATTTTATCGTCTTTGAATGTTTTTACTTTACTATGGTTGATAATTCTAGTCGTTATGTGAGGTTATTCATTTTATATTATCACTATCGTTATGAAGGTCTTTAATTCAGAGTATTATTTATTTTCATTATTTACTTTTAAGATTCTTTTTCAACGTTAACGTTATCGATATTGGTGCTTTTAATTAGGAGCTTTATTTATGATTATTCAATTTTATGATTGATTTTTAAAGTTAACATTATCGATGTTAAGGCTTTTAATTTGGAGTTTCAATTTTAAAATTATTCGTTTAGATGATTGATTTTCGACGTAGCAACGATTCTCTGCTCTTTTCCCACACTCACCTCCCGTATTTGATCTTAGGGTTAAATATGTCAATATTATGATATTACAAGTGCCCACTGGACTACTCGGTGTACAAGATTTTGAGCCGATGAGTAACGTGATTTTAGGTCGAGTTTTCGGGAGATGAATGACGAAGAAGTAGCCAAAAGACTACCCCTCCAGCTTCCATCTTCCCCTATGAACGGCATGTATTGACGTTTGGGTTCTTGCGTTACGCACGCCGGAACCTCCACGGGCACGAGATATTGGTGGATGGACTTACACATCTTGATAGGTATATAGATTTTAATGACTTGCAGTGATGTTTCGGCTGTGGGCCGGAAACATTTCGACATAGTAGAACACTTTCTGTCAAACTATATATTTCATAAGACAATGTTGGCATCATAGTAACCATCATCATGCATAAAATATTTCCCCATACATGAGTTCAAGTAAAGCTTACTTGAGATTGCTTGAAACGCAGTATGGAAAAATTGTCGATAATTGTCCGTTTGAATTTGCTGACAAAAGTTTGCACACTTTTTCAAAAGTTAGCTTTCGTTGTTTTTTTTCTGTGAAAATGAATTGGTATATATACCTGGTCTGTGACCCTAACCTTGCGTGTTAATTTTAGTATGATAAAACAAAATTTGACCTTGAAATTATTTGTTATCTAATTTTAATTTTTATTATTTTTCTTGATTTAATCTAACAATTTCTTTCTTAAATTTTTAATTGAATTCTTTCCAATTAAAATTATTTTATTTTGATTCAATTTTCCATTAATTCTTTGCTTTTACGTAAATTGTCATTTTCGGTCAAATTTTTATGTTATTTTGTTATTTTTATGTTAGTTTCATGCTAATCTTGGTGCACTTTGTTATTATTTTAATTTATTTTTATGTTTTTTGATCTTATATTTTAATTATATCTTTCTCACATTTTAAGGTTGTTGAAATTATGTTTATGGGTCCGATTTTAAATCTGCATGTTGTCTTTGCGTGCTATTTCCAATTCATTTAAACAAAATCCAGTGCTGGCCCAACACTAGTTTATCGGTGCTTATTGAGCTATCGGGCGTGATGTTTGTGGTATGATGATTTTAGGTCGGTTATAAAGTTCAAAAGAGAATAAGTCAAATTTATTTTAATTTTATTATTTTGAAATAAATACTAAAAATTACATGGCTACCACACTCACTGGCGTATATCTAACTGCTTAGAGAACAAAGCACTCTGCCAGTTTATGGATGAGTTTGTCCTGAGCTAAAGCACAAAGACTGATCGTGGATATTTCAATAAGGTTTGAGAGTTGAACATAGAAAGACCTTTGTTTTATGTTGTGTGCAGTTAATTTATCAACAGATAAATCATACTGGGTCGAGAACTTAAAAGAGAGAAAAGTTCTGATCAGAAATAATCAGGCATACTGTAATACCAACACCTTGGATTAACGGATTTGTAAGACTTAACAGGCTCCCAGGGTTCTCACATTTGTTCTAAAATAACACCCAGGCCACACAGTACCAACTTCACTTGCAAAGGGTTTGGTTTAGTTGTACATTTTTAATTTTGGGTTGTGACTGCGATATTTAGAGCCATATCATCTTTTATGATTTATAATCACATTTATAGTCTTGGAAACAATTATAGACGTGCAGGTAGAACCTAATATCAGCTAAAATTATAATTGTTGTTAACGTTTCATATTTACAAATGTTTGACTATTTAATATAAATTAAAAATTAGATAGATTTAGTTGATTTTTTCAGGGTGGATATTGCCGTTTGACTAGAAAGAAACCTGATAACACTACTTTAACAAGTAATATTTCAATTTTGGAATACATATTAACACAAAAAATTCATTACTGTTAACAAAGAATGTTGTAATGACCTTGTAAGTGTTTTAAATATATGATTTCTACAATGCAAGTAAAGTGTTACCTAAAATTTTAAGCTATTTTTATTATTATTTTGCCTATAGAATTTATACAGAATAACTCTTTAGTTTTATAATTAGTTTCAATCAATTATAAATTGTATCAGTCAGAATAATTAATTAGTAAAATTTTATTCAATTTTCTCACGAAAGCCTCTTTCGTGTAATAATTTTAATGGACATTGATAATAAATCAGAGACATTATCTGACACTCAATCAAGTGTTAAACTTAAAGTGTTCTTCTATGGGAAATCTTTTATTATAATTTCCGTCGGATTTTCATTGATTTGGCTTTTGGGTTATTTGCAAATTAATATATTATGGGGAATCCTAGGAATTCTGACATTTATTATTTATCAAATTTCAATAAATGAACAACGCCAGAAATTTAAATTTGGAGTAGATTTATCACAAGATATTAAATATACTTTGGGTACGGTTTCGAATTTGCCGTCTTGGGTAGGTGGATATTTATCACATTTATAATTTTTATTTGCTTTAATTTACTTTTTATTTTAAATTTTATGATTTATAATTTACTTTATTTACAAATTCTATTTGATAAAAATAACATTTATTTTTATTGTTTCTTGTTTCTTATCTTTTAAGAAAAATGGCTTAGGAACTCAAAGAAATTAACTGGAATTTTATCCAAACAAAATTACACTTAAAAACGAAGTACCGAGATGGATAAAAGGCAACAAGGAAATAATTTCAGAAGGTAATTAGCTATTGGACTTTGTTAAGGAATGCATTTGCACTTCGATAGAAGAAAGGAGAAATTCTATAAAATTTCTGAAAACTTGTATTAAATCAAATGCCGATGATTTTTTAAAAATCATCTTGATACAAATAAAAAAATAAGATTATCTGATGCTCAACGAAATTTTTTTCGCGTCCTGGAAATAAGAATAAAATATGTGACTCGATTCTTAGAAGAATCATGTAGAGATAAGCAATTATTTTAGCAGGTTAAATCAAAGACTCTGAAGTAAAAGAGTGATGGGGTAACATAATGACAAATATACCTCTGACTCTTGTTATCGGCTTAAATGATTAATTACTGATGAGAATCATTAGCTCGAAACTAGTCTACTATTGGGATTTGCACTGGACATTACGTTATGTTTCTTATTATTCTTTCATTAGAATCAGACATTCGTGAATAAATCAAATAATAATAATGTTGGGGTTATAAAATTAATAAAATTTTAAGGAGTAGCAAGGTGGAATTTTATCAAGTCAGTCAATGCAAAAGTATAGAAAACCAATAAATTATCAAATTTGCATGAGAAAACTAGGAGATATCGATTTAGCGGTGGTGAAGATCATAGCGGTAATGGATTCTTTAGGAAATGTTTAGAAAGGTTCGAAAAGACAAGGAAACGATCAGAAACATAGAATCATTAATTAATTATTTAAAGCCCGAGTTTGGTAAACAACAAGAATAGTTAACAAAAGGAAATGGAAAAAAAGCCATGATCATGACAGTAAGATTAATAGCAAAATCGAAAAAGAGATTATTATGAGAGAGGCTATGGGTATATCGATTAATCTCTCGGAGATTAAAAACATTTAGGGAAACCGCAAGTTCAAGGTTATCAACGGTTGTGGATTGGGTTGATGGTCATTAATCAAAGTTATTATTACCACTATAAGGAAAGATACAATCAGAAACATTTGGCATTTTGCCTCAGATATAGACGAAGAAACTGAGAGTATGATTTGAGGAATTAAATTAGTTATTAGAAATAGAGTAGTACAAGAATTAAATGAACTCAGTAGGTTAAATACGAATCGAATCGTGGATCAAATTCGTCGAAGCGAGTTCTACCCGATAATCAGAATAGACAGTTTTATTGCGATATTTGAAGTTCTGTGATTCGTAGAATGTATAGTAAAGTTTTGAATCCAAATATACGTTGGGTAGTGTTTGTTTAGTTGTTTCTTAAAGAACACATGGAGTCAATGACACCGACTATTATTATTTAATTTATTGAAAACCCAATAAAATAATAATAATAATTGTAAGATTAAATGGAAGCCGTAATTAAAATATAAACCTCTATAAAATCCGAATTGTTTTAATCGATTTTTATTATCACTTCAACACATTATCTAATTATGAATGGTTTTCTATTTATATTTTTAAGCAAAGCACTTAGAGTACCTTAAATATGAACTTACAAAATTTGGAATGACATAATTGAGTTAATTTATTTTAATTTAAGCACACTTTTATTTTACTTGTGTTAGACAGGGGAAATCGTTTCATTCACAATAATGCTTCTAATCATGCAAAAATGTTATCAACTATAGAAGCATAACTTTCTGTTTGAAAGATTTTCAGTGATTTTTTTGGATGACATAAATCTGCAATTTTGAATCTCTGATTAAGAATATGATGAAATATGCAACTCAAACTTCACTTTATGGATTCTCACCTTAATTGTTAACCTGAAAGCATAGTAATGTATCTTGTGAGTATGGTGAATGATTTCATCAAAAAAAGAGGGACATGAAAAGTCGTTATTTGTTGCTGATCAATGATGAAGTTTAGTACGTTATTCAAAGCAGTTTTACGTGAGATCCAACGTGATGAAACATTAATGATATCGTACAATCTAGACTATTTTATGTGCATTCATTATTGTTACTGTTAATATAACGCATTTTCTAAAAAAGAAAATCGATTTATAATTAAAATTTACACGTTAAACGTTAAAATAAATGTCAGAATCGAATTTGACGCTTCAAAATGAAATGTTTTCGAAAAAAACATCAAATTTTTTGAAAGTTATCATTGAATAAATTTTAGAGCTAATTACGATTTACATGTTCATTTAAATAATTTACAATATATTGTTACCAAGAAACTATGAATATTTATTATTCCATTTATTATTTATTTAAAATTTAGGTTATGTGCATTCATTATTGTTACTGTTAATATAACGCATTTTCTAAAAAAGAAAATCGATTTATAATTAAAATTTACACGTTAAACGTTAAAATAAATGTCAGAATCGAATTTGACGCTTCAAAATGAAATGTTTTCGAAAAAAACATCAAATTTTTTGAAAGTTATCATTGAATAAATTTTAGAGCTAATTACGATTTACATGTTCATTTAAATAATTTACAATATATTGTTACCAAGAAACTATGAATATTTATTATTCCATTTATTATTTATTTAAAATTTAGGTATCTTTTCCTGATGTTGAAAGTGTTGAATGGATCAATACAGTAGAAAATTTTATTTTATTTATTTATTTATTGTATTATAATTAATAAGATTATTTTGCGTTTATGGCCAAACATTACTGTTTTTATGAATAAAATAATACGAGACACTATTCTGAAGAAAATTCAAAAAAAACTAAAAGGATTAAAGTTGAAAGATATTAATTTCGGAGATGTTGTAAATTTATTTTTTTTTAAAAATTCTTTTTCTGATTTTATCATTCAGCCTCCCAAAATTGGTGGAGTAAAAATTTATAACAATGAAAACATCAGTCGAGATGAGATCATCATAGATGTGGACATATAGTTAGTTTCAGATTAATCAAAGTAAATAAGTTAAAAAAACAAATAAATTTAGGTAGGGGTTGGATAAATGATGGAAACGAGTGACCTTTGAAGATTAAAACACAATGATTAAATTACTTAAATTAATTAAAAAATTGTTTTGAACATTAACTTGTAAAGTTAATAAATTGTTTCGTCAGAAAATCATTATTTCTGAATTGTCCATTCTTAAAAATAATAAAACCCATCACAGTAAGATTTATGGTTAAACAGAAATTATTCAATTTTTCTAAACTTTTTCATCCTTATATAAGAACTAACTTTATCAATTTCTATTGTAATCTAAATTCTAGGCCATTAAAAGTCGAATATTAAAAAAATAAAATTATCTCTATCATCTTCGGGATTTTGTTTAACAATTAAATTGATATGTATTTCAATAAATCAATTAATTAGTTCATTTTTGCCTAGATCACTATAAAATTATTATATTTGTGTTTATCTTTTCATTTGATACTTGCTCATACATATTTCACCAAGAAAGATTGATTTTTCATTTTTTATATTATATTTTATTTATATTTGACAAAATATCAATTTTATTTTATTGAATGCCCTCAACAAATAACACTTGATAAAAGCATAATAAAAGATATAAAAATCTTTTGTTAAAATATAAATAAATGAAATATCATCAAAAACTGATCAATAGTGATAAAAATAATTTATTAGTTTTTATCCTATTTAACTCGTCTCACTCCAGTTTAACTAAATGCATATTCAAAGATTTTATTCAATCTTCCTCCTGATATTGAAACCAAATTACAGATTCATTTACATTATTTTGAGACATAAATATCTTCTAGGAAATTCAAATTACAACATTCTTAAATGTTTATCTCTAATATTTAAATAGCATGTATAGATAGTTTTTTCAAATATAATTTATTAAACTATTAATTAAATTTGATTATTATATAATTTATTTATTTATATATGAATTTCGTAAAAGTTTTAAAAACTTTTAATAAAAAAATTTTAATTTAAAAACTTTTATTTTCCTTTTTAGCTATCTCTGTCCAGGGGAGATTAATTTTGTTTATAATCAAATTCCATGTGGTATCAAAAACTTTGAGGTATATTTTATAAGAGTAATAATAATAATAATAATAATAATAATAATAATAATAATAAATATAAATGAATAATAATAATCAATTATAATAACTACTAATCAACAATAGTAGTCAATAATAATAAATAATTATTATATTATTTATTTTTATTATTTTTTATTTTATTTATTTTACATAAAACTTGAATTTAATAATTTATTTAGTTTTCAAAAGTCTAGTGCTTTATAAATTTTATAATTAATGACGATAAACAATTTCATTGTAAGTACATTATAAATAAACAAAAATTTAAATATATTGATCATAACAACTGTTTGTTTATTTTCTTATTAATAATGATTGACTGTGAAATTTAAAATGATTTTAATATTTCAAAAGTTTTATCTGTAAAAATTAAAACAATCTTTGATTATTTTTATCAATTTTTTATCAATTAAATACACATTAAAACATTCATAATTAGTTTTTTATCGTTATTTTTTCTCAAGAAATATTTTTTAAGGATTTTTCAACCTTTATTTTAGACGATGGCATCTTTATATAGTTTAAGTTATTTTAAAATCCTTTGAGCGACAAAGTTTATGATTTTAACCCTTTAAACTCAGTTTGTGACAATATGTTGACATGGTAAATCCCTTTGGAACTCCATTGGTGATTATAGGTTTCCATAATGTAAATGTGTATTCTTTATCCTTAAAACGTCTATATACTCATTACTGCTGGCCTAAACACGATTTATCTGTTTTGCAAAGTAATTGCTACCAAAGGAGTTACAAAGGAATTTACCTTGCCGACATATTGTCGCCAACGCAGTACAAAGAGTTAAGATATTTTTATCGTAAAATTGTACGAGCATATTAAGCATATTTATTGAAAAATATTTGGAGATATTTGGAGGATAAAAAAAAATATTCCAAACAGCCCCGTGTAGTGATGTTAAATTAACAATGAAAATGATTATTA
Source organism: Schmidtea mediterranea (assembly GCA_022537955.1). NCBI lineage: Eukaryota > Metazoa > Platyhelminthes > Tricladida > Dugesiidae > Schmidtea > Schmidtea mediterranea. Next base: position 53,261,855 of record CM039681.1, read on the forward strand.
CATGAAAATTTCTTTATTTTCTTCATATCTGTACAAAAATCACAAAATCACAAAAACAAGCTTTTTTGTAAACATCATTCTTTTTTTCCTTCATGTGCATGTATGAACAGATTCTGTGGAGTTCCAACTCTTGGGCAAGTTTATTGTTAGATAAAAAATAAAAATAATTTATTTGTTAATTAAATACTGTATTTAAAATATATATTTATGTCAGAATTTGAACAAATTGCGGATAACTTGATTATATATCTGTCAAATGTACTACCACTGGTTGTCTACCAGTCGCTATAAATATAATTAGTAATACTAACACTTTTATTAAGCAGACAAAGAGGGAATGAAAAATAGTAAAGATACAAAAAAGAAAAAATGAGAAAAAATAATAAACGTTCTAAAATCTTCTAATAAAGCGATTTTTGATGTTATTTTTTCGGATTAAAATTTTGGCATTATTTTCTCATTAGTATTTTAAACAGAACAAATTAGAAGCTTATTCGGTCTTCTACATTTTCAACTTGATAAAATTGAATACATTTGTCTTCTTTTTACACATAATTTGAAGTTTATATTTCCGGACATACAAACACACATACTTTTATTTTTTTAATATATTAGATTATTATTATTACTTTTATTAATTTTTAGGTAAAGGGACATCTGAGAGTTCAAATTAATTCTCTGATTCCTCAAATTCCGTTTTTCGGCGCTATTAGTCTCACTTTATTGCAAAATCCGGTAATTTTTATTTACATTTTATTTCATTTTAGTCGTTTAAACATTGCGAATTTTTAATTTATTTTAATTTTATATTTTATATACTGAGCAAAAATTATTAAATGTTCATGAATATCACGCAATTTGTTATAACTTGAAACTAACCTAATATTTATCTAATGTATAATACTAGTGAAATTTATGATAAATTAGGATATCCTATTTTTTGTTTTTCTTGTCCTATAAAAGTATCAATTTGTTGTGTGATTACTAAGTTCTATAAGTTACCATTAATGCCATTATTGTGGTCATCCACCATTGCAAATTTTAGTTCTGGTTACATAATAATGATACGATCTTGCAAAATCTCAATGGTACTTACATATTTGATAACAACAGTAAACTTGTAATATTCCATGAGACTTGGTGGTAAATTATTCAAGTTATCGGACACGATTACCTCGAGCTTGTTATATGGTACTAATAAAATGAATTTCACTCAACTAACCCTCTAACGCCGTTTCCATTCAATAAAAGCAATATATAAAATTCAAATAAAAGTATTACAGAATCACACAAACTTACATGTGTGTAGAATTTTAATCTTGGAATGAATAAATTCATTTATTATAGGAACTGAGAAAGTAATAGAAAAACTAAACCAAACAAATAAACACAGCACAGTAAAATATGCAATTAAGATTCTACAGGTTGAATTGTTGCAGAAATAAACTCATCATATTAAGATTAACTTAGACGTTTTGGTGAGTTTTTGGTTTTCTTACTAACCTGTATTAACAATGAGTTTACATTTCCTGGTTTAGTAAATTGAACACCAAAATATTCGAAAAATCACCTAGTTCAACACCGCTGATCATTGGATTAAGATTGTGGAGCATATCAAATGTTTAAATATATCAAAACCGCCAATTCATTTGATATTTCGTTATTTATAATTCAAGTGAAATATACTTATGTCTAAAACTAAATATAAATATTATAGTAAATGTTGGAGTCCAATATCATTAAACTAAATGTAATATCAACTTCATTTTTTTTGTGAGAGCCCCGCGTAATTTCACCAATTTTTATTCTATAATTTTCAATAATCTTATTAATGTCGTATTTATTGTTATCAATAATTTGACAGTCACATTTGATGGTGGTACATAATGACAATAAACATAATGACATTTAGTACCTACCAGATTAGTAGTTGATGATATTTATATATTTGCTTTGATTCTTAAATCAGTACAAAAGAAAAAATTTTAAAACATCAATTTATCAATAAAATATTTCCTTTTATTAAAATGATAGCTAAATTTCAATTCCAGAATTGTTTTTTCACATTCTTTGACTTTTCCATACACTCAATAATTTATTCTTAACGAATTTATACGTTTATGGACGCTAAATATTTGAGGGGATTCAAAATTCGACACTCATTGTTATATGAATTGAAATGGTTATAAAATTGTCAATATATGTGTTATAATGGATAATTTTATTAACTTACAGACATATCTGTTGTGTTAATCAATTTGTATTTTAACTAATTAAAAATAAGTTATTGAGTGTGATAGGCAAGTCAAAAAAAGTGAAAGAAAAGCAATCCTAAAGTTGAAATTTAGCTACCAAGCCTCCACTAGTTGTTGATTTAGAATTTCAATTTAAATTACATTTCTTGATAAATCAATAACTACAGATTTACACAAAATATTTACAAATTTTCATAGTGAATTGTGATAGCAATTAATTGATAATTGGCAGCAACTCAAATGTAAAGAGTAGGAGAATTGGAAAATGAGCAATAATCTCTTATTCTTTTTTACCTATGACATTAGAACTCTAATTTTACAAAATATATTTCATGGAAATTATTCTTGTCATCAGTCTGCCATCATAATCGATGTCAAATAATATATACGGAAACAATAGTGATGTAATAGTTATGATTTATTGAGTTAATTAAATAATCTTAATAGATTCGGTGCTGATTGAATGTTTAACTGATTTTAAGAATTTAAAAATATTATATAAAAGCTTTAATAATAAGTGTGTAAGAATTTCATGCGACATGTTGGTGATTGAATCACAATTCCTTATAATTAACATTCATACAGAGACGAATTTATTGAGATTTTTTAATTAAATCATAACTATTTCATTATTGTTTCCGCATATTGCATTTAACATAGATTATGATGGCATACTGATGCTGAGGATAATTTTCTCGAAATGCATTTTGTTTTTTTGATTTCCTAATCTATATATTTCTTTTCATCATAAAACTCAACTTTTCGGTTTAATTTTTCATAGAATAGCAGCAACAATAATTCGGAATAAATAAATAAAAACTAAAACTGTTGAAAATCATTTTTTTAATGTACTTGGTTTAATCACTAGTTTCTTCGAAGGATTATTCTATTAAATCAAATTTGAAGAGAATTGAAGAATATGTAAATCATGTCACTTGTCAATTTGGAAAGCTGTTGAATAAAAAATTCAAGAATAACCTTTTGATATAGATAGAATATGAACCTCTCTTTTTTTCACAAAAGTGGTTCTGCCCCGATTGTCTTAAAAATTTAAATTGCAAATAAATTTAAGGAAGTCTACTGTTGACTTTAGTTGACGAGTTTCTTGTGGAAGCTCTGTCACAGATGTTGTTATACAAAATTAAAGTAAGTTTTAAAAGAATAAATTTACTACAGAATCATGGATCTAACGCAAGAACATTCTATGTACAGTAGGTTGCTAAGCTAAGTGCTGTTATACCGCCATACCAACATAGATAAGCAGAATGGAGAAGTAGAATTCTAAAATTCTTTAATGATTTGTATCGTTTTATTTTTGTGTGAAGTGGAAAAACCCGGTCTAAATGTAAGAAATTTGAAATATGTATATTTAACAAGAATACCGGTAAAATCTCTTATCTATTCAAAAGGTATTAATAAATTATATTTATAAGTGTATATTTTAATAAGTTATGTTAAATATTTACCTACATAATTAAATTGGGGTACTAGATTCAGGCTCACGAACGGTGCAATCACCGCTCGCTACAGCGCTGTTTATGATATATGGAAACATGAAAATATACAAAAACAATTTAATTGATTAAAGTAGACTACTCACAAATCACAATTAAATAGTTTCTAATCACATAAGGTGAACCAATGATAATACCAGTGGCGTGGAATTCGGAATATTTTCAAAAAAACAAAGTAAACTCATTAGCATATTTAGATAATCACAATAAGTGTATCATAAACACTCTACAAATTGTATTTATGGGCATCAATAAGTAGTCTCCCATTGTGCATCTGTCTCATCTGTCTTGGTACTTTTTATTGCATTATATTGATGTTCTCTTTGAACTTATTCATTTAGTTCTCTCTAGAATCACCAAGCATATCTTGAAATGTATCTAAGTATATATGGACCAATGTACTCAAATTCTAATTTTATTACCCATTTTTTAAGCCTCTTAATGTTTATCTAGTGCTTAATTCTATTTTATGGCCACTTAATTTTTTCATAAAATTTAAAGTTCTTTAAAAATCTATTCCAATGTCAAAATATTTCTTTCAGCTGAAGTTATAAAAGTGTGACCCCGTTTTTTAGGGTTTTCGTCAATTAATCTGTCAAATCTTTTCCAGCCAAATCCATTCTGTCAATTGCACGAGATAACGCATAACCTTTATACACTGTCAGGTGTATTTAATACTCCATCTTCAGACTCTAGAACGATACTTGTTGCACGCTCAGATGCATACAACGAAATGACAGCTTGAATTGTCTGATTTGAATCATATCTTCATGTTTTACTTTCAATTGCGTTTCATTCAACAAAACTGGTCGTTTTTCCCGTGCCGATCTAAGCTCATTATAAATTGAGTGATGCCAGATATTTTCCATGTCATCACAATTTGTCTCAATACCGTGTTGAATCGATCATTTCTCTCTTATAAACATAGCTATCCTTTTGACCCATTCCAAACATAGTAACTTGATGTCTTCGTCAACAAACAATCGACGGAAACAGCTCGTTCATTATTAATTATCAATAAGATCAATTTATTTTTCGATTTTCTTTTTATTTGATTAAAACTTCCAAAAAATTCATACCAAATGAAAAACTCATTTTCATTCAGTAGCGTGGTTAATCAAAATCTAAAATTCTACTAATAATCCAAATTACCGTAATAACAAAAACAAAACAAACATACACATAATATACCCAAAAACCTAAATTGTTTGCACACAGACTTATGCACTCAAAATTCAACAATAATCAATGGGAATAAATTTCATTGGTTGTTGACCCCATATAAAACTGTGTTATTGATTCTAATATTAACATGATTAGTATTGTATTATTATTAAATATATTATTAACTAAGCCATTTCTTTTGGTATTTCCCTCAGATATCAATTAATAAATATTATTGAATAATAATTTTATGTCTACTACCTCAATATTATTTATTTTATATATCAGTTCTATATGGTTCAAAACCGTTATATCAAGCAGAATAATGGCATCCGTGAATATAATAAATAAATCATTTTTTTGTAAATTAATGTATATAAAAAAGTTTCAATGTTTTAAAGTTTTTCATATTTATTTTTAAATACAATTATTACAATTCCTATTTTTTGTAAATAAAAAATGATAAATTTTTTTTTAAGGCGCCTTATGATCCTTAAGGATTTGATTTATTTTTTGTTTAAAACAATCAATGTAAAAATTTTTTTTCAGCATGTAAATTTCGAATTCACTGATGCGGTAGCTATTTTCAACATGCCTGGACTAAGGTTTGTTTATAATTATTTATATAATGGAAATACGGAATAACGATTGGTCAACTCGATTGACAACAAACAGAACCGTTTTAGACTTTTCAAATGAAAATAATTAAAGTATAAATATTATCTAGTCAATGTAGAATTGTAAACAAATAAAATTTATCAGAGTTTATAGATTAGAGATTATTTATGCTGAATATTTGTTTTAAAAGCGTAGAAATAATTAAAGGATTATTTCAACAACGGAAAACCTGAAAACAATAACTTGTCGATTTGATTGGCAACATTGTTCTGTAGTTTTCTTCCAGTAGGAAATCATTTAGCATATATTATTGATTTTAATTCATTCTGAAAATAGATATGGAATTTAAGTTTTAATGAAGTGTAATAAATAAATAAATATATATCAAATAATATAACATGAACATTAAACAAAAATGAAACTAATTTAATTATGATCATCATTAATTCTAAAAATAAAATAATTTTGATAAAATTTTGTATCGTAGAGAATTTCCAAATGCAAAATTATGACGTCTTATATAACAATTTATTTTATGTTCAATAACATAGTTAAATTTGTATGACAATATAAGGATTGGTAGATCCACTACCAAATTCTTTATAATGTCCCATAAGTTTTTACATTCCGCATGGAACTTCTGTTAGAAATTTAACTGAAATTCTTACTAAAGCAAATAAATAAGCACAGAGAATTTCCTGTAAAATTTGTTTTTCTGTTTCTACTGTGTTCTTATTTCATTGAGTTACTATTAAAAAACAGTTAAATTGAAAATAAAGTATACCATGTGTTATACATTAGTATATTTATTTATTTTAAATTTCATGGAATTCAACGTATAGGCATTGTATAAGCAATCAAATACGCCTTCTCGTTAGCAGGTTAAAGCGCAGCAACCGGAGTTGTGTTTTCTGCTGAAAAAGCTGTATTATCTGAAAAAATCTTTTAACCCTACAATGCGCGTTGATGCATATGTGCATCAACCACTTTAATATATTTGTATGTTGAGTATCATATAACGATTTGATTGGTTGGTGTATATTTAAATCAACCAATCACACGACTTGTGACATAGTTGGTAAGTTCAAGCTCTGTTTTATCCATAAATTTTACAGATAAAGTTGTGCGCATTCCAAACTCTAATTTTTTTTATTTCATGACCAAAAAAAATTTCGCATTTTAGGGTTAAATTCGAAACCACAAAGTCTATATTGAATGAAATAAAAAATTTGACTAAATTAAAACTCAGTAGAAATTCAATCGAACGAAAATATATCTTAAGATTAAGGTTTTAGAGTTATAAAATTATTTCTTATTATTATTAATATTATTATTATGATTAATTATTTAATTAATTAATAATTATATAGGAGTTTCATAAGAGAGTCCTTAGTCGATTTAGTAGCAGATGAGGTGGTTTTACCTAACAGAATCTGTATTCCTATTAAAAAAGATATTAATAAAGTGAAATTTATGTATCATATTCCCGAAGTTCTTAAAATTTGTAATTTTCGGCCATTCTAAATATTTACTTTAGGGTGTTTTACGAATCAATGTAATTGAGGCATTATCGTTGAAGGCCATGGATATTCGAATTTTTGAGCACAATACATCGGATCCCTACATAATTATACGGGGTAAGCATATTGCAAGCATTTGACCTTTTTTGAGCTACATGTCGTTTTTTAGTGGGAGCCGAAAAGTTTAAATCAAAAACTATTAATAACAATTTAAATCCAAAATGGAATGAAACTTTTGAAGTAATTATAATATTTATAGAAATATTTATAACGAATGATGTTTATTGTAATTATATGAATTATTTTATAGAAATTTGGCTGTATTATTTAGATTATTGTTTTATTTGTACAATTCATGCACATAATGAATAGTTGATGAATTTTGACTCATCTGAGTAACACAGTAGATCATTGTTGTTAAAATTCGCATAATCATATTTTTACATGAGATATACTATAATTATAACCCATTATTTTTACTATTATTACTATTATTATTATTATTATTAGTATTATTATTATTTTTATTATTATTTATTACTATCTTTATTTTTTATTATTTCTTATTAGTTAATTTAATTATTTATTATTATTATTATTCTTTTTGTTTATTTATTATTTTTATTACTGTTTTAATAAATTTTTACTAAATACAATTGTAAACTAATTTTATATATAATGTTCCCTAAACAGAAATTGTATTCAATGCGTATCATTTCAAAAAGACTTTCTTATCGAGTTATTTGAACAAAACATTAAAAGTGATGTTTATTGCACTTTGAAATGTGACCTACTAAATATTTAATCTAAAATTATCAAAAAATCACTAGAAGTACCTTGCATTTCACATATTTTGAAGCATATCCTCTATTGAGAAGTCATATTTCGATGTTCCACAGAATTTTTGGAATGAAATGAGCGGCAAATTTAAAATACATTTACAACTATTATCAATTTATTTTTTCAATTACCTAAATATGAATAATTGAAAATTTATAATTTTATAAATGAGGTTCTCCAGTTCAAGATATATTATTGTTTCTGTCCTTATTTCATTTTAATAAATCACGTAGAATTACAGTTGTCAAACCCATACATTGTACATGTACATCCTATACACTAAGATAACAAGGTCTGCCATATTAAAATGTAGATATTACAGGTGTAGATTGGATGTAAAGTTCACATTATACTATTATACATCTTAAATTATGTAAGATTATTTGGTCAAATTTAACCTAATGATAAAATTATTATATTTATATATATATATATAAATTTCGTTTTTATGATAAAAAGAATCATTTAGAAAGACGATCTGAATCTTTGTGATATAAATTTAAAATGGTGTCATTTTATTTTTAAATATAATACTTAATAGTTGCATAATACTATATGCTTGATTATAATACCATATTAAGTATTATTGTATGTTTACTATGCAAATACATGACGTGGTTCTATATTTAATTACATAATTAGGTAACCAAATACTGGGTTGATTATGTGATCACTCACGGAGTACTTTCTTTACCTTGCATCTTTGTGCCGTCAATTGTTAATAAAACTGTATTATTTAGATATCCCGTGAATATAAGAAATCTAAATTTTATAAAAACTAATATCATATACGAGTGAAATCATTCCATCATCGCACATAGAGTAATCCAAATTTTTCATCACTTTGGGACAATAATATTTAAATCAAAATTTTGTCCGGAATATCCAATTTGTATGAATATCCAATTAAACATCATAAAAATGATCAACTTGTTATTACGGTAATTATATATACTTATTATGAGAACTAATTCATAAACCATTGCTTTTTTGGTATAAGAATTTTCAAGGTTTCACATAGAACATAAATAAAAATTATTTTATCTAGTATTAATAACTTATAAATTTTTGAAAATAGTTTAAAATTATTTAGAAATATGATATTAGGTAATAAAAATACAAAATTTAAAAATGATGTTATTTTATGTAACTAATTGATGTAAATATTTTCTATTTTTGTTTTTATTATAGGCTATTGTCGATACAAAATCTTGCCAAACTGTAGAATTAGAAGTTAATGATAAAGATAAAAATAATAAAGATGACTTTCTGGGAAGGTAGGATTTTATGATATAAATTTTCAAAAATACATTTTTAAAGTCAACAAAATTTTTGTTGTTTAATTTATGAATTTAATCCCACTTTTAATAGTGTATCATTTGATGTTCAATCAGTCTACGATCGAGGAATATTTGACACAGTAAGTATTTCAATTATTTTATTGCTTTACATATACATATATATATATATATATATATATTGTGGATAATTCAAATAAATTATTATTATATTTTTATACCTAGATTTTTTATTTTAATATTACTATTATTATTTTTATTTATTTATTTAAAATTTATTATTATTAGTATTATTATTATTATTTAATATTTATAAAAAAATGAAAAATATTTAAATATTTAGTTTAGTTAGAATATTTAATTTAAAAAAGTAATTTGTTTAAATTATAAATACTCCATAATATTTTAGTTGGTTTTTGTGCCTGAAGATGACAGTTAAACTGTCGAAATATATCGTACGACAAGTGTTTGATTGATGTTTTTTTTAACACATTGTGATCTGGCAGTTTTCGGCCGCGTACTAGTGCTGGTAACGGGTGATTTTTCGCGTAATTTCGCGCTAACGTAGACCTCTAGAAAAATTGCGATAACTTCAAAAATATTGGAACCCGCATTTTAACGTGACCCGCTCTCCACTAACAATCTATCAAAAACGTATAAATACGTGATACGCTCTCTAGCATTAATTTGCTAAACACGTATTAATACGTGATCCGATTACAATGTGTTAATAAAATCGTTGCCAAATTTATTTATTTATAAATTATTATTATTATTATTATTATTATTATTATTATTATTATTATTATTATTAGAACTGTTTAATATTTATTTTAAAAAAATTCTTGTGACGAATAATTTAAACATTTAATTCTAATTTCTGTAATGAATAATGATATATACAGTAGTGTGTGAAATTTAGGGCACTAACATGCCCTAAAAATCTTATTTTCCCTAAATTTTGAAAAAAAATATTTCGTTTAAATTTACTTAAAATCGTTATTTAAAATTATTATTATTTATGTATATGATTTTTTTTACAACAAAAGGTCTATTTCAATAGCATGAATTGCTTAAGACAATTCACAATAAATTCTAATTACATATTTAAAAAATTTCTTAATTGATTATAAAAATGAATCATGGATATTTTACTTGATAATTGCTATAAAAACCTGTTGTTTTCTTTAAAATTGAATACAGCACTGCGCGGTTTTAATATACGGTTGTGATCGAAAAAAATTATCATAATTAAATCCAGTTAAAAGATGCTTTAAACCGAATTCCTATACTAAAATAATTATTTATAAGGAAAAAAAAATTTGGTCTTTATGATAAAATTCTCGTAACATATTACAAAAATATGGCTATAAAAAATTACAAGTGACCTTTAATCGATAATGTAAGACACCGTGGATCTTCTTGATCTACTTTCATAGTACTTATTTTTAAACTCAATATATGACGTTCTAACATCAATTTCTTCAATATGCAACAAATTATCCAGTTTTTTAAATGATAATTTACAGATTCAGTCCTAGATGCTTCCGATATATCGCAAATGATTTCATCGAGACAAAATAAGAATTCATCATGAATAGGATCATCTTTCACCACACAGTTTGGAGCAATTAAAATATCAAACAAAACCTCATTTTCTTCGTTTTCTAAATCTGTATTCTGAAGCTTTACTTTCATTTTTTCAAACTTTTCCCAACAATTCAAATACGTATTAGGAAGAACCTTATTGATAGACTCTCTTATCCAGTAACATACTTCTAGCAATGTCAAGGAACTAAAACAAGATTTTATATCCGCACTATTATCAATTCTCATATTTGTAAACAAAGTTATTGACATATTCAGAATACTTAGACTTGATATCGTTAATTATACCTAGATCTAGAGGCTGTAAGGTCGATATTGTATTAGGTGGCAAAAATAACAGTTTCAAGTTCGAAAATACACCAACCTCGTGACCTTTAAAATTATCGCATAATATTAAGATTTTTCTATCCTGTATGATCATTTCGTCATTTAAATCGTTTATATATTTCAAAAAAATATCTTTGGTAAGCCACGAAGATGTGTTGTTAGCATATTTAAGGTTGTAATTATCTGGTTTTTCGTTTTTAAAAGCCCTGGGGTTTTTGCTTTTTCCTATGATTAAATTATTCTACTCAAATTGAGTAAGCACAGTGAATTATGGCGTGTAAATGTTTATCCGTATATATCAGGGGTCGCAATATCGGTCCTTTTTTAGAAAAACCGGTATTTTCGATATTGAGATTTTACGAATACCGATATTTTCCATATTTATAGAAGCTTTCCTCTAAATTGGAGGCGATATAAACATTCAGAAAAAAACCACATTTAAAAGTTAATAAGCTTATAACAATAACACAAATTTTTATTTATTTATTAAAATTTAAACCATTGTGACCCAATCTGTCGTGGTGGTCGAAAACAAAAGCAAAATTAAACATTTTTACTAATTAATAATAAAAGCACACAAACACAATCAATAATATTTTTTAGTATATAATATTATAGATTTAATAATATTAATTACAAATTAACATGATTAAATATAAGATTATGAATAAAATGAGAACATAAATCACCGCAACAGATATGCGTTGTCCAATAAAAATTGAACCAGCTCTACATAGTTTCAACTGAAGATGTCGATATCTCTATGCACTAGTGAAGGGAATCTCATAATGGGATTAAGGATAAATTTTATTATTAAAAATTTATTATTAATTCTTATTAATAATAGATAAGGATGGGTAATAATTAATAATAATTGGACTTAGTCTATTTTTCTGATCACTGACAATAAATCGCGAATTTGAAAAGACTAGCTCTGAAGTTGAACTGAATCGTGGGATGCATAAATATTTTCTGACAAGCACCGAAAGTGATTGAAATTTCATGTTGTTAGCAAACCAAAAATCGAGTGAATTATCAAGTCTATTTATAAAAGGAATCTGCTCATATCGAACCAACACCAAATTTGCTTCGGATTCCTCGTGATGATCTTCCCATAATTTTGATATTTTTTAACCCATTATCTTTGCAATTAGTAGCAGTTTGTGTAACCTCTGATTTATGTATTGAAATTTGAAATTTCGTTCTTGACCAAAATATTTTGTTTAGCAGAACAGAACTTTATATTTTTGAAACGGGGATCAAGAAAGCTACACTTTGTAAATAACTAGATTGATATGTCATAGTTCGTACGCATAATATCAATTTGTTGTTTAATTTCAAGTAAAAATGTCTAGTAAACGGTGTTTTGACTATCCAGAGTCATTTCTTTTTGTACAATAGTTTTTAGCTGGTAAATCATTGGAAGTACCTTAGAACAGTGTTTCTCAACAGCCGGTCCGCGAAAGTTTTAGGGTTCTCACATGAAATTCGGAAAACTTCAAGTGATGATAACGAAACTTTTTAATAATTAATATACTTTTGCTAACAAAAAATTTTAACTAAATAATTAAATGGCTTTTAATTTCATTCAAATTAATATTATATGTTACTTCATAACATCAGTTCATTATCAACTACATATTTTAATTTTCACAATACATCCAGTAACTAAAATTTAATTTACGTGTGACTAGAAAATACTCTTAGGCGAAGCGCAAACGTCAAAATGCAACGAGCGATTGGTTGAGTCAAATGCAAACTAAACGAGTTTGCAAAGAAAGGGAAGGGGAAAGTTTCGGTGCGCAGTTGTTACTACTTTTCCGTTATATTTTATTATAGTAGTGTGCGTTTTGACGGCGTGTGGATGGAAGAAAAAGTATATTTGCTGACATTATTATTATTTATATATGATATATGATTATTAAACAATTCATTATTGTTTTGCATATAACACTTTATAACTTAATTATTTTAAATTAAATAGGTATTGAGAATTGAATTTAAATCATTTATGATCAAAATTATCAATTATTAATTTATTTTTAGTATTTTTAAAAATGAGTAATTAGAGAATACCAAGAACAACTGAAATTTTTTTTCAAAAAACATGCAAGGACGTTTTATCAAATGAATGTATGAAACCACAAAAATTACTACGACACTTAAAAACCAAACACCCAACCTTACAAAATAAGACCCTGGATTATTTTAAACGCCAAAGCCTTGACTTTAAACATCAAACATTTTCTTTCAAAACACGCTTTGTAGTCGACAAGCCTCTAGTAAAGTCTTAATATTTGGTGGCATTAAGAATTGCAAAATGCAGGAAGCTATACTCTATCGCCGTACATTTAATCAAACCTAGACGTATGCTCTGAATTACTGGGCCCCACAGCCGGAGATAAAATGAAAAGTTTGCCTTTTTCCAATGATACAATTCAACGAAGAATCGTTGAATTAGCAACTGATGTTGAAGATCAACTCATTCAAAAAGTAAACAAATCATTGTTGGCTATTCAGATGGACGAATCTACTGATATTTCTAACAAAGCAATACTTTTATGTTACGTTCGTTATATTGATCACGAAATAAATGAGATTAAAGAAGAAATACTTTGTTGTCTTGAACTTCCTAGTCACACAACTAGCTTAGAAATATTTAAAGTTCTCAACACATACTTCGAAAATAAATCAATAAATTGGAAAAATTGTATTGGTTGATGTACTGATGGTGCGGCAAGCATGACTGGGAAACATTCGGAAGTCGCAGCAAAAATTTTAAAGGTAGGTGCAGTTGGAATGATATTTACTCATTGCTTCATACACCGACAGCATTTAGTTGGAAAAAACTGTCTCCAGACCTGAACTACGTACTTTCTCAACCTGTACGAATCATAAATTATATCAAGAGTAAAGCATTAAATTCAAGATTATTTTGTATTTTATGTAAAGAAATGGGATCGGGTCATGAAAATTCATTACTTCATGCAGAAGTGCGATGGCTGTCGAAGGGAAGAATATTACAAATACTCTTTGAATTACGAAATGAAGTTTAATCCTTTTTAAATACAAAAAATTCAGAAATAGCCTCTTTTTTCTGTAACAACGAATGGATTGCAAAATTGGCATATTTGTCCGACAAAAATTATTATTTTTAATTTATTTAATAAAATCGATGTATTCAAAAAAGTAGAATTATGGCGCAAGCGTATTGAAGAAAAAACTAGAGAGTGTTCCACTCTCTTGAAGAATTATTAAATACAGTGAATATGAATACCGAGTCTTTATTAAATATTATTTCTGAACATCTAGCAGTGATTTCTTACGCGTTCAAAGGCTACTTTTCACAGAAAGGAAATATGTGGATTATAAACCCATTTGTCGAACATGGAAATAATGACTTGACTGATTCGGAAGAGGAAAAATTAGTAAAGGTCTGGTATCCAGATATTTTCGAAACTCGGCATGCCGGATTGCGATCCCTAGTATATGTTTTTTGTCACGCTAAAGTAGGAATGGGTTATGCTCCCTATATTCACTTGGTTGTATCTATGATAAAATTTATTGTTATTATTAGTGGCTTCAATTGGAAGGTGTTGATACTGGCAGTGTTCATCTCAATCTTACATGGCTGGATTTATCAAGTGAACCTGATGCCTTTGATTTGGTATTTTATTAATTTATTATTCAAATAAATAATTCAGTAGGAAGAAGATAGAATAAAATGTAACGAGTTTCATTGCAACATTGGATTTTTATATATTTCAATAGACTCAGCCAAAAATCTTTATGTAATCCTAATTATGATTATTTTTTATAAAATTTTTAGAAACCTTCATTAAGTGAAGATCCAGATCCTTATGTGAAACTATCTTTAGGCAACGAGACTTTTACGTCCAAAGTCAAAAAAAGAACAATTAATCCAGTTTGGGAAGATCCATGTCGTTTTATGTTTCCGAGTCTTTTATCATCCGTTCTTAGTTTTCAAGTAAGTTTTGAAAAATATTTTTAACATCAATATTGTATAGACTTTACATAACAATTCAGTGCTAAAGAAACTTTTATTTAACGACTTTTAAAGATTTTTATCTTCTAGCTTTTAATGCTTTATTATTTTTTATTTTATTTTGTAAAGGAAATTGAAAGTTGAAGTATTGATGACAAAAATGAAAAAAAAAATGTTTTTAAATTATGCAAAACTAGGACCAATAATACGAAATAATTTCAAATGGTGAATTTTTAAAATTCAATTTTAAAAAATAACAATATATTATTGGATTTATTGAACTTTTATTTCATAATTCAGAATAATAATTTAAATTATTTAATTCTGTATAATTTATTGATAAATTATAAGTTAAATATTAAGTTAAAT
This sequence comes from Schmidtea mediterranea, assembly GCA_022537955.1. NCBI lineage: Eukaryota > Metazoa > Platyhelminthes > Tricladida > Dugesiidae > Schmidtea > Schmidtea mediterranea. The sequence continues at coordinate 53,277,374 of CM039681.1, forward strand.
TTCTACTTATGCTTTATTTGGCATTTTATATAAATGGTATTCTTTTAAGATCTATAAAAGCTATTGTATGTAAGGGTAAATATTGAAAATCTGATTAATTTAATTATAATGCAAAATTCCCAAAACAAAGTTTTTTAAATGTCCTCAAATAACAAGATTTTCAAATGAAAGAAATTGTTTTTGCAATAAATATTTTCCTTAAGTGAATGTTCTTACTCGATGTAATATGGCGACTACGACTTAATTTTTTAATCATTTTCTGAAACTACTCAAAGTCTTTAGAATCGAAGTTGGTATAAATGATTTTATATGGGAAATAGAAAAATTCTTCCATCTTATTATGATTTACATAATTTATGGCTAAAATCATTTTTTATCTAATGATGCTCTGAAAGATGTATCGAATATTGGAGTCTGTGGCAATTTCAATTCCACAATCCCGAATGCCGTAAAGGAACCATCCAACAGGTAATAAAGATTGATTCAGTTCATAAATGAATTGAATGCAAAAAAATAATTACGTAAGTGTAATTAGACTATAACTACAAAGAGTCATTATTAGGGCGGTTTTTTTATAGCATTTATTTTTTTAATGGCAATCATTTTCCGGTTTATCTTGCAAATTGGCATCTTCCGCTTTTTGATTGTAATACATATTTATGTAATTGGCCACATTTTTAGGATCAAAATTTCTGCCTACGGCCAATATTTTCTTAAGCATTGAGAAACTCCTTTCTACTACAATCGATGTTGGGGGACAATTTCTTAAAAAGGAATAAGGTGGTGACATATTTTCGTTTTGTAGTTCGTTGGGAAATATAATTTTTTAATTCAAGATCATATTTTTAATTTAGTTTGTTGATTTCCTCGTAGGCCTTTGAAATATTATATCGGCCTTGTTCTAGATTTTCTAATGTATATATTAATACTTCATATCACTCTTTAACGACCAGTAAATCCTTCATTAGATTGGGTTCTGCCAATGCTGATTTTGTCTTGTTAACAAGCACACCTTCATCCCCTATATTTGATGCAATGTTATTAATAGCGGGGAGGTTGTTACAGTAGTAAATGACTGCTCGTAACCAGTTTGTCCATCTTGTCAAAACCACTGACGGCGGACTTCCAATTTCGGAAAATAGATTTAGTTTTGCTTTATTTTTTATTGTTAGCGCTTTTAAACTCCCAATAACTTTATCAATATTTTCATAGGCTGCACGAATGCGCATAGAACAGTTATGAATTAAATGGGCAAGACATTTTACATGTAGAAAATCATGATTTCTTGATTTGTATACTTCACCAGCCTTTTTCATATAAGATGCTGCATCCGAAATAAGCATCATAAAACTAAAGTTTTAACAGTATTCTTTTCCAGAGAATCATCTATTATACTTACAACAAGGGTTGAGTTTACTGGTGTTGTTATAGCAACTGAGTTTATAAGCCAGATTTCATGCACTCACACATTACGTTACAACATTTTTTCCGAGTATTTCGGTTTCATCAAAAACAATAAAAATCTTTCTGTTTTGTAATTTACTTTGTACTTTTAAATCAACATGCACTGAGACTTGATTTACGTAGTTACAAGCTGTCGATTCGCTTGGTGATTTATGTTTCATACGCAAAAATAAATTCTTTAATTTTTAAAGCGGAATATCAGCCGATAAACTGCATCCACAACCAAAGATGTAAATTCCCTATCTGTAGGACTAAAGAATGTTTGTGTTAAAACAGTTCTGTCGTGTATAACATGACCTTTTGTCTTTCGATGAGCATCCACTCTAAACTTTTTTTTTAAATCTACACTGGTATTACAATATAATGTTTTGTGTGGTCCAACGCAGAATTCTTGTGGGTATTGTTAAGTGTATCTTCTGATCAAATCATTATCGTTCTGTTTTGGTGAAGGCATGGGTTTAATTTACCAAATAATATTAAAGATTGATTAAAAAATTGATTAAAATTTAAAAATTTTCCAGAAACATTTAAATTTTACATAACTATAATAAATAGCATTTTTAGCATTTAAAGTTGAGAAAATAGCATTTATAGGAAAAAAACCGCCCTAGTCATTATATCTACAATTTTACTATAAAAACATTTATTATGATTGAGTGGTTTGACTAAAAAGTCTTAAGAACCTTTACTGTTGTATGGTAGAATATAACAGTTTTTATATTTGAAGTATATTCCATTAGATTGTCAACTATGTCTTTATTGTGTAAATATCTTTATAAAGTTTCAATCGAAAGTCTTGAATTTGTTGAACAGTTCTTTTTTGTCCATTTAAGAAATGATGAATATATTAGTTACAACATTATTCGGTAATATTTGTAAACAAACTGCTATGATCTTTGGTATTGTCCATTACTTAAACTGCACAGCCCTTCTTTTCAGAGATGCTACGAATATATCAGTATTTTGTGCTTTCGATTCAAATTTTTATCGTAACACTCAAATAATAAGAATTCTACAATAAATTGAAAAACATCTGGATCATAAACCGATTTTCATGAAATACTTTTATTTCCTTTCATCTCTTTCTTTTTACTCATTGATTCCTAATTCAACTAATAAAATAATTTTTCTCTCATCTACTTCAAAAAGGATTTTTATAAAGAAGTCGACGTATTTCAATCTTTCTTTGATTGCTTCTTAGTTATTTCTTCGTTCTGGAAGCAAATGAACTTATTCACAGCATCAGTCAGTGCCAGCGGTATGATTCGACAGTCTTCTCGCAGTTAAGATTCACTCTTTTCTTTAATTTTGTCAGAAATTTCACATGGGCATCCAGTTCTTTGGTCATCAAAAACTGACTGTCTCCCGTATTTAAACAGTGCAATCCACTTGCACATTGCTCTGCGTGATGGAGAGTCGTCGCCATGTCTCCTTCAATTTCGAAAAAATTTGGTCATTGGGAACATGGCGTAATACCAGAAACTTTATAACGCTGCGATATTCCATTGCATCAATCATGAATTGTATTAAATTTCAAAATCTCGCAAATGTCAATATAAACTGGAGGGATAATTTAAAACAAACTACACAGATTAAACCTATAATAATATAGCTACAATAAAAATTAATTGCATGGCAAAATAATATTTCTTTCCTACATATTGCACGGACTTATTGGGTTCACCACATAAAAGAAAAATAAAATTCTTAGAGACATTTGTTGATTGTCTTTATTTATTCTCTAGATTTTTGTGTATTTGAATTTTATTTTGTCGGCTTAGAGAAAAAGTTATTTATGTCAACATTCAATTGTTCCTAATTGTATACGACCGCACTTATCCCTATTTTCAAGCTGATTGTTCAATAATTTTTCACAGGTAAAAGATGAAAAATCTAAGAAAACTCTTGGCACATATTCGTTTAAAGTTGAAAATTTACGCAATGAGCCAAACATGGAAGGTTTATTTACCCTGAAGTTAGAAAATACTAATTCCACTGGATCGACAATACAAGTCTACATTGTTTTACGAGTAGCGATTTTAATAAATAGGAAATTATTTGGCTTATGAATCATGTAGGCACTCGTAGCAAAGAAAACTCGAACTTCAACTTTCTCCAGGATCCCATCGATGAAATTATCAAGGAATACAGATTCAAATCCTGATGTCGACAGTGGTGGAGAGGCTGAAACGGATGTCATTAAACCGGATATTAATGATGATGTCTTTTTGGTAATCGTATTTACTTTTAAAAATAATTTTTAGAAATTTTAGACTCCTTTAACAAAAACCTTGGATCAAAATGACAACTCAAATATTGAAAAATCTTCAGTTAATATAGCAATTGATTCTAGGGTCTATTTAACTTTAAGATATACTGCCAATAGAAATATGTTTATTGTTGCAGTGCATACAGTAGAGTAAGTGAATTATTTATTATTTGACCTCAACCAGGATAAACTCAAACTCATTCTTTATTCATTATACAGTAAAACCTCCTATAACGCGATTTCGCTACAACGCGGTTCAAAGAAATCGAAATTTTTTTTCAACACGATTATTTGTAATATAATTTGTTCGATGATTTATAATTGTAAATATCTTATTGTCTATCTAACTAAGTTTAAAAATACTGCTTAAATTTAAAATCATTTTCTACACATTCACTGTAAAATGAATACTTCTTATGTTATGAATATTTTTGTCATAAATATATTTACTGCCCTTCATCTCCGTTCTCAAGTTCTTGTGAACTGTCGACTGAAAAAATTGAATGATATCACTTAACACAATTTTTTGTCTGAAATTTGTGTTTGTTAGTTGATTTCAAATCTTCTTTGATTGTGTTATGATCTTGATTATAAATATTTATATTTCATATGTGCAATACGACATACATTGAAATGACTGCCCGTGATTTCCGCTATCAAGGTCGTGATCACAGTCGACTGAGGGAATTGATTGATATTAGTAAACGCAATTTTGTGTTGCAGGATGAAAATAAATGTAAAATGTTTTTGTTTAAAAATTTTAAAAAATTTTATTGAAAGTTTATTACAATTTTGTTTAATCTTGATTTTATCAAATTTAATAAAATAGATTTTTAAAATAAAACTTAAAATTTTAATATAATTATTGTAAGTTCTAAACTTTAATTATGTTGATAAATTCATTATATTCAACAGGAAGAAAACAAAATCACTATAGTAAAATATTTATTATATAAATCAATAAAGAAAATACATGAAAAAAATGTATACAAATTTTGATATTTGTATAGATTTGTATAAATCCTAGCAGTTTCAAATATTTTCTAATCTTTTTGTCACATTCAAGTTGAAAATCACTACCTTAGATGTTAAATCAATGTAATCTTCCGCAATTTACTAAAAAGTCATAAATTTTAAATTGAAAATCAATCTTAGCATCGCTTTGTAAAATTAAAATTTATAAATACAAATATTTTATATAAATTATTCATAGAAATATTAAAACCGATCACCCGGTTTATGTAAAATTATCAATGCATTCAAAAGATATCCGAAATACCAAACGTCAAACGAAAGCTGTGCGTCACCAAAACAAATTTGTATATGATGAGACGTTAGCTCCTTTTTCTATATTAAAATAAATGTAAATTTATTTTAGATTTGAATTTATTTTAAATAAAGAGGACTTAGAACAAAGTGAATTGAAATTGAATTTTAAAGTGGAGCGTCATTCTTTGATAAAAAGAAATCCAGTGATTGGACGAACTATGATTAATTTAAGCGATTTTAATCCAAATGTAATCAAATCTAATTGGTTAGTTAGCTTTATTTTACATTTATTTGGAGTTCGATTTAGATTTATGTTTTCACAATATCAAGTGTTTTCAAAATCATAAAATTAATAAAAGAACTGTAGTTATTATATAAAATATATAATTAATATAAAGAAAATTGTGAAACAAAAATAAATTTATCTTAATATGTTACTTATAAACTGTCAGTAAAATAAATCAAGTTATTATGTTTTATTGTATAATAAAATTTATTGATTTGCATTTTGTGAAATGAAGAAAAAGTAAGTTCTTAAATCGAAAGTTTCTTTTACTTGAAAAATACAGTTACTTCCGGTTATAGTAAAACACCATCAGCAATGAAATATAACTATAACCGGTTTTTTACTTCAGCAGACTTTTCTTTATATATTGTTTTTCGATAGATTTTATTTGAAATTATGGGATAGCAATAAGATATCCGTTTATCATGAGTACTGATCGAAATCATTATAGAAATAGAAATTCAGAATAAAAATTTTTGTAAATCTTCATAACGAAAATTTACGAAGTGATCAAAATACAAATGCATACGCAGTAATCCAAAAAATTGAAAATATTTCTAACGTTTTATCATATTCAACCTTTCTATTGGAGCAATGTAAATTATAATTTATTTAATAAATTTGCAATTTCAAACTTGTTAAGAAATTATGGAAAATGTTGAAGAAAAGCTTAATTTAAAATTTAAAGTTATTTTTTAGGTAACCTTTCAAAATCATTAATTAAATAAAAAATAAATTTATCTTATCGTTTTAATAATAAATTACAAAATCTCCTGAAATTCATAATAAATACAACATCGTAAAAAATTTAATTTTAATGAAAAATATAACTCGTAATAGCTCATAATATCTATCCTTGTCTCAGTTTATTTATGATAGATGGTATAACAAGTGCGACTCCATTACAATGTATAAATATACTGTCTAGATTGAATTATTTTTTTCTGAATCTAACTATTAGTTTATGATTTTTAAAATTTCAAATAAAAAAATGATTTAGTCGTGACTATGTCACATTTTGAAGCACATGCAACGTTTAGTATTTGATCTTTCTTAGTAGTTCTTGGTATACTTGTTTTCATTAATGCTTCTCTTTTCCATTTGATAGAATATAGTGGCTATTTCACCATGGTCCATTGGCTGGAGAAGAGTTGTTGTATTTTTTGAAGATACTCAATCTCCACATCTTTATGTGATTCTGATAAATTACCTGGATGTCCTGGAGCATAACCTAAAATGAGAAAAGCCTTTTGTTCAAGCTATTGTCTTGTAAATATTTTTTTTTACTTCTGGAATAAAGTAATTTTTGAACTAGTCTTCGAAGATAATCATAGTCATCCTAGCTTTCGAAATGTTTTCAAGTTTCCTAATTCATTCATACATAAAATAAACAAGAATTATTTTATTATTATTGTTTCCACGCTATTTTATTTTCTGTTTTTATGATATCTGAATTTTTACATCATGAGATAACATTTTATGTAGTTTTTATGACATCTTTGAATTGCAAATTAGCAAAATTATAAAAACCTGAAGATACACATTCAGACAGAAAAATTTATTATTTTGTCGATTTTTTTTGTTGCCGTTATAATGAAACATTTTAGCCGTAAATCGAAACAGTGTCATAATTAAAGAAGGCCGTTATAACGAAAGCCGTATAAAGAGGGGCCGTATTGTGTGATATGGGTGTATTTAGTTAGTTTGCAAATTTCATTTGTATTGATTCCATCAATTATTCGGAGACTAAAAATCAATCTTGCTCAAGTTAAAATTCTCTTTTATGATTCCAATTTCAAAATCCCTAATATGAAATTATTAAATTTTCAATAATAAAATTAGTCGAGCTTGCGGCACACTTTTCATATACCTACAACACCCATGTTGAAAAACACTGGTTTAAAGGATCTTGTAAAAATATTAAGTAACTAACATTCATCCATAAATTTGATTTTTAAAATTTATGTAATATAATTTATTTAGGAACTTATACTATAATATTTTATTATCAAATATAATTATAAATTACTACAATTAAGTTTAATAGATTATTATATAAAAATTTCAACAATTTAATTATAATCACGTGACACTCAAACACAGATTTTTCGATATTTTTCCATACAAATTAAAAATGGATTCAAAATCATAGTGAAAATAAATTAAATACTGTAAGACGCCGCTTAATGCTGTTTCGGTTGAAAACGGTTTTATTGGAAGAAAAATTCCTTGGAAAATTCACGGAAAATTCAAGTGTCAGAGATTATGTTTAAAAATAAAATATTAATTTAAATGAATTATTATAATAAATGTAAACTCGGACGAAGCCGAGTACAACAACTAGTAAGTGTATATAAATAAGTTAATAAATATGAATAAATGGGTTAAATAAGTATGAATTAATTTCTTTAAAGTTATTTTTAAATGGTTTTCTAGCTATGAACGAATGCTTTTATAAGAATAAATAATCCTGTAATTACGTAAAAATAAAAGTCGTTAAGACACGAAAAGTATTTTTTCTTTTCTTTATTTTATCATTTGAGCAACTGATTCATGAAGGATTGTAAATCGAAGTAATTGCCCACTATTTTGAACGTGTTCTGAAATTTATTTTATTTAAAATATATTTGAAACTTTTTTGGGTATATATAAAGAAGTGAAACAGCCCAAAAACCGAAACGGCCCGAATTCGGTTTGTAGCGCTCCAATCCTTAAATTTTTAATATTAAATAATCAAATAACATCTTTATTTGTATAGTATTTACTTTTAATTTCAATAAAGTGTTTAATTAAATTATTTTTGCAATAAGCATGCTCCATAGAAATGGCGAAATTTATTGAAAGACAAATAATTAATTCGAAAAAGTTTTTTATCTACCACGAAATCGTACTAAATTTGCTTTTTGTAAAATAAATAACTAAAAAAATTATAAAAATTGATATTGTTTGAATCGTGACTATAAAATTAAAAAAAAAATTTACTAAATTCGTGCCTTTTCGATTTTTTGGTCGATTCGGACTTACAAAATTCATTCGCTTTTTTGTTTATATAATTTTTAATATGGTCGAAAAAGAACTTGAATTTTCAATCATAAAATGTAAAATTAATCCTTTTCAGGTACCCCATTGATCTTAGTAAATGCAACCGAAATGGGGATACAATTAGTTTGTCATCAAATAAATCTGAAATTTTGATAAAAGAAAAGAACGTTTGAATTTTTCTTGTATTTTTATAGTAAATATAATTTTACTTTATTTTGAATTCTTATTTAAAATTCATGTTGTTTTAAAAATTTCGATCGTTTATTTAATTGTGTAAGAAACATAAATGGTTGAATTCCCAGTGGAATAGCACTTGGATAAAGACAAAACTGAATATTGATTAACTTTTTGTCATAATGAAATATCACTAAAAAGAAAACAGATCAAAGATGACCAAAAAATAAAAGATATTACTGATAAAACATTGAAATTATTGAAATGTCTTGTCATATTAAATATCTTTACTACAATATTCTGCTTACGTTAATAAAAATCTATACCCAAGTTTCAGACTGAGTTTCTATTGTTTCGCATAAAACATATTTTTATATAATATTTTATAAAATATTTTAATGAAACTACTTAAATAAATAAGTATTATGTACTAATATAATTAATTTCATAAGTTTTGCACTGTAACACTGATAAATGATATCAAGTAATTTACATTTCGTATTTACTGTTTTTGCTTCGTAGCTAAATAAATATTTATAATCCTTAATTTTGAAGAAAACAACCATAATATAACATATTTTATTAAATAACAAAACGGCTCAATATTTAAGTGGGGCACCTCACAAAACAACATAGTAGTTTATGTGAACTCGTCCATGTGCTGCTTAGTCACAGGAGCTCGATTAGTAAATCAGATTTTGGTGTGATTCTGATGATGGGTAAGAGATTCAGTTTATTCAAACCGATTCGTATCTCTTCTTTAAGTTCTAACTGATCCCTGACCTTCTTTAATGATGTGATTTTGCCTTCCAATTTCTTCATATTTAGAACTTCTTTGTTGCATCAGGTCATTTTGCTGTTGAAGTTTGCTCGCGATGAACGAACGCATCTATGTTTTTTCTAAGCGTTGACAACGCAGGATCATCGATTCTGCTCATTGTGATTGGGTCAAGGTTTCTGCACAAATTTATATTCAACATAATTTGTTTATCGAGTATTCAAAATTAAGGTTTTTAATCGGTTCACAGATAAAATGATGGTTAAAACAGCAATAACCACATAAAATGTTGATGTAGATTCTCTTTCCACTTTTTTAAAACGATAAATAATAAAAAATTATGAAGCGAAATATTGACGTTGTCCGGAACCTCTCTGCTTGATCGATTCCCGAGTTATAAGATAAATAATCCTTTGAATAATATATTTCAGACTACAATATTTAACCCAAATGATGATAAACCAGGTAAAAGCTCTGGTCAAAAGAAATCAAAGGAATCTTCATCAACTATATGCCCAGCTGCTTGTGTATTTTTTGTATTAAATAATAAACGTTTTATTTAAATGTTATATGGAAGCCGTAATGATGTTACTTATGAATTAATGATTTAATTAAAAATCTCAATAAATTTGTTACTAATTAAACGTTTATTTTTGAGGCTTGTGATTTAATTAACAAAGCCTAAGATAAAATCTTTTACAACTTATTAAAGTCTTATATAAAATTCTAAAATCTTTTTAAGAGAATATATTGTATGATCAGATGAAGTTGCATTTCATGAATTTGGTGGGTTACTGGGTACTGTTGTTTGTTTAAATCTTTCTGTGGTTACCCCGGTAACACCATATAAATATTTCTTGCTATCACTCGACACCCGTTGCTAAGCAACGTTGGAACTGTGTTCGAGTGGGTGGATCGTCCGCAAAAAGTGAGCGTTATTACTAATGCTGTAATTGCTCGGACGACCCCTGGGTCCAGCGAGCTGTCGTTAGAAGACTTGTGCTCGCTTTAGGTTATTGGGTCCCATGTATGTCGAATACTTTATTGTTGAAGTTCATCATAGTATAAAAGGAATTCGACAATGATATTTTAGAAACAAAACGAGCGGCTGCATATCGTAACTATGCGTTTTTGTGTATTGGTTGCGGGGTTATAGAAACTTGTAAAACCTTAGAAGATACCGTTTTAAATAACAAGGAATATATAATTATAAAATAAACATATATAATTTGCAGACTAAAAATACATTCTATAAGTTAATTAGGCCTTATTTAATAATCGAGCGGCTCGACGTCTAGCCCGCTCCTTTCGTCCAGGCCGATAACTATTCGTTACTGTTGTGGTTGGAGTTGTGGTCGTTGTTGGAGTTGCCGTTGGGATTGCTGGTGGGGTTGCTATTGCCTCGCGATAGGCTAATTGAGTGGGAGCAAAGACGAGGGGATAAGTTACAGCTGCCCCTTCTTGACAGGCCGACAGCGCAACTTCCAGCCCCTTTATTTGGGTCCTTAAACTTTGGGTCAGTTGCTTCTCTTCTGCCCATCCTTTTTGGGCCGCAGTAGGCCTTTGATATAGTGATTTGGCCTTCTTTGGGTCTACCCATGTGGCCTTGGTTTGTTGGAGTATGAAGACGGGCCGTTTCGTATTTCGAGCCGGTCTGGGGTTGGGCGGCGGCATACACGGGTAGACGTCCGCGATTCGTCCGGCAGCGATGTCGTCCTCCACGTTGGTCAGGTATTGTCTGGCCCTGACCACGTGGAAATCGACCTGCCGTTGATGGTTCTCAAGGCGGGTGAGGAGATTACGGGCGTGTTCCCAAATCTCTCGGGCCGGATACTGGTTGCCATCTTGTCCATTTATCACCGATAGTTTCTTGTTCATACCTAGCAACTGCCCGATGGTCTGTTTAGGCCCTCTTGGTTGGGGCTCCTCGCCACCTCTCGCTTGCCAGGCTCGTCTCCAAGCTTGTCGCCATTGATCGGCAACGTGCGTCGACACGAACACGAAAGGTTCCGACATATCTATAATTTGATTACATTAATGAAATCTCCGACTATTTAGCAAAATGGTTAAAACGCTCTTGGGATAGTCTGTGGGTAAGCGAAGTTTAATACGGTCGATAACCCGTCTGTCGGGTCCTCTTACTTGAAATCTAATTTAAGGTATCTAATTAACGTTATGGGTGTGGACTAAATACCGTTTAAACTGGAATAGACTGGAGTTAACTGTTAATTGCAAGGGGTATTGGATACATTTTTATTTAAACCCATATTATTTTTAAAAAAATATAGTCAAAAAAAATATTTTGTTTAAAGTAGTCAATTATTTTTTGTGTCTCCTAGGCAGTGGAATTCGCTACTCCTAACTCATTTAAGATTCATCGAATTAAACAAGACGATAAACACAATAACAAGAAAAGGGGAAAAAGAATTTTAATCCAAATAATGATTTATTAAAGGGCGTTTAAATGTTATTTGTCATTCTGTTAAATTAATCAAAAATCAACTCGTGGACATTAAAATAAGTACACCAAATCAAACTAAATCGAAATTAATTAAGGGATATAATATATATTAAATCAAACTAAAATCAAAAATCGATTAAAAAATAACATATTAAATCACACCAAGTCAAAATCGATGGATGGATATCAAAATAATACCTTACGTTAAAAATCACTTAATGGACATTAAACTAATACCTTAAATTAAACTAAACCTCAAAATCAATATAAGTAAATCTTCTTGAGTTAAAATTGTAACTGGTGCATATACCGGTTAAAGTGAATGAAACGATATTTACTTATTGCACAGTAATTAATAAAATATTTACTGAATAAAATAGAAACTTAAATAATCAAAATTCCTTAATAAGCTACTTAATTTGTGAAATTAAAAATCAAAATGCCTTATGAAACTACTCATTACGTAACTCCCAAAATCGGCATTCATTTATCACAAATTAAGTCATAAACAAAATTAAATTAATACACAACTAAAACAAGGATTACCGGAAACGCAGGATCCTAAGTCCCTGCCCATGACCTCATCGGGTGTTTCGGTCGTTGGGTTTTTATCCACGGGTTTTAGTTGGCATTTCATTTTATCGGGTTCTAAAAGTTCTAGGAGTCTCGATCTGTCGATTCTTCCCTATATAGTTCGGGTGTCGATAGGAAAATATGTGTGTGTGTCCACTGCGTCGTATACACATCGATTGATTCTCGCCTACTAGGGGGTGTTGGTGATGCTGACCGCGGATCTCGATAAGCGATTTCGATTTCCCTATTTCTCGTGGGTTAATTGTGTGGGTTCAACCGTGTCGTCAGACAGGAACAGTTGATACAGTGAGTGTGTGGAGTAGACCGCGACTGCTACATTTAACCAGGGTGTGTGTGGTATGCAAAATCGGTTTTGTCTATTGCTACCGGAATTGTAGTGAATATGCGCGGGGAAAACACGATTAACGATCGGTCAAGACACCACTGACAAATTGGCAGTTTATATATATCGACAACTATTCCCTTCCCACTAGTGGGTCGTTATAAACTTATAGTAGGTATTAGTTTTATTTTACTAACTTATTGATTTTATTTATATGGTCGGATTTGTTAGATTTTGGGTTAGCAGTTCGATCGAGTGGATTAATAATCAGGTTCATTTACTTTAATTATATTTATTTTATCGATTTCATTTATATGTTTGCTTTTTTGATCAGGAGTTTATTCGGGTGGATGAATAATCAGGTTCGTTTATTTTAATTATATTTACTCTATTGATTTCGTTTATACGTTCGCAATATTTTGGATCAGGAGTTTAATCGGGTGGATGAATCCTCGTGGGCAATCAATTAATTCGTAACAAGTAATAGATATTATATATTTTAAATTATTGACTTTTAACCCTTTTTAGAGAATGATTCCCTGATTTTTGTTTTTGTCTATATTTTTATTGTTGTAATTTCCATGGTGGATTTAATCCCTTCATTTAATAAAATTATTCTCGAAAATTCTAGTTATTATTTGAGTTATTTTATGGAGAATTCTTTATTATGATCGTCGCTTGGAATGCGTTTATCGCCTAATTTCGTGCTGGTCAATAGAAGTTTTATTCGGAATTGTCAATTTCCAGGTCATATAAACTAAAGGAGCATTTTATTTCTTGATTGTACAGGTGATAAGTACCATTTAAATTTATAAATTCTTTATTCAGGCTTTTCAGAGATGTCCCATTTCGATCGCTTCACTAGTAATTATGATTTGGAAATTAAATTCTTAGATGTTCGAGGTGTACAAGTTGATCATATTGATAACAGGTATTGTTTAAGAATTAAGTTTTTCGATTTTGTGTTCCTAGTATTGGTGAGTTACAGGGTTTCATTGTTTGTTTGAACTAATCGGTGGTTGCCCTCGTAACGCCATACTGATCGCCACTTGGCACCCGTTGCTAGGCAACGTTGGTAATGTGTTCAAGTGGTGGATTGCCCGCAAAAATTGAGTACCATTGGCTAGTACTATAGTTGCTCGGACAACCCTCGGGTTCACGAGCTGTCGATAGAATACCTGTGCTCGCTTTGCTCTGTCCCTCGTAACTATTCAGGATTAGTTCTTAATCGACTGTAGAACGAATTGGCGATGTTGGCATACGGTTATATTAAAATAACAATTCAACTAAGTTTAAAACTATTCTATTCGATCTAAACACATTATCATTTACTGCTTGATGTTTTGGAGTTGGGCTGCACGACGTCGGGCACGTTCCTTACGTCCCGGTCGACGGTTGTTGGTTGCAGGGATGGACTGTTCTGCTGGCTTGGTGGTTGTCTGTGGCAGTTGGGTTGGGGCGAAGATGAGCGGGTAAGTTACCGCTTCACCTTCTCGGCATACCGCTAGGGCGACTTCGAGTCCCCGAATCTGCGTGCGCAGGCTTTGGTTGAGCTGCCGCTCCTCTCCCCAGCCTTTCTGGGCCGCTGTGAGTCGATGGTAGATTGCTTTTGTCTTTGCGGGATCCGTCCATGTCGCTTTCATATGTTGCATTTCTCGCGTTAATTGGATAATCTGGGCGAGTAATTCTGTGTTTGCTTGTCTCGCGTGGTCCAGTTCCGTTTGCAAGATTCGTAAGGAAGACATCGCTGTAATTAAATAGATCATTTTTATTTATTATTGCTCAAGTTAAAGAATCATCTATTTCATTTAAACAAAATTGCAAATAATTCCAATTACACAAAAAGAACACACAAATTGCTAATATTTTAAATCATCCACTACATAAATTGTCAGTATTGAGTCATTCCTCGGGACAGTATCGCTTCAGGCTTCGTCGGAGAGCCTCCACTGTGTAGGGTCTTCGGGTATCTCGGACTGGGCGAGGTGGATAGGCGATGGCGATCCGCCCGGCGAGGATTTCTTCTACCACGTTTGCAAGGTACATCCTCGCCTTAACCACCTGCAGATCTACTCGCTCCTGCACCCTTTCCCACTGGGTGAGGAGGTTCTGTGCATTTGTGTAGGTTTCTGCTGCTGGATATTGTCTTTCTGGGATATCACAGGGCTCCTCCTCTACGTCTAATATTCTCCAAGCAGTCGGATACTGCCATGCTTGATGTATTGGATCTGCTGACATCGTGGTCGATTGAGTTGTTGACTGACTCTGCTTTCCTACCCTTCGTCTGATGTTTTGTTCGTGTGGCATATCTAAAACGCTCTATTATTATCTCTATTAACTTTATCATGTTAAATTATTAAACAAATAGGGCTTAAGTCACTGTTGCGTGGGTCATCTGATTTAATCTTGTTGAGTTCTAATGGCTTTCTATCTGATTGGACTGCTTTCGAAACGGGCGAATTATGTTGGTGAGATTACATGTACATGTGGTCATGTGGTAAGCCTATTGATCAACTCCTTTTATTTAATTAAGCAGGATGATGTCAAGAAATTGTCGAGTTGATTTTAAGGATAGCGTCTATGTTGATGGGGGTAGCGTCGAATGTAAGTAGGGATTTTAAAGATTTGGTACCTATATTCTATTTTATTCGTTCACTTAAATTTTTATTTTTAGATTTTCCAATATAACATTTAATCATTAAACCTAGCAACTTTTATCGTCACATCCTATGTTATAAATTCATGGATTTTCTAAATCCAAGATCGACGTCAATTTTGTTTACCGAATGTTATAACCAAATGATCGTCGGAAGGCGAGAGCGGACGTCGGTTCACTGAAGCGTCGACGTATGTGTGGTGTAACTTCCGGCGGATATCGCGATTTGAACGGTTGAAAGGAAGTAAGATTATATAGTTGCATCCGGTGATTTACAATATTTCATTTTAGAATTATCGATTGGCGAATTCGTCGAAAATCTATTCGGGTAAGTTATTCTGCAAATTAATTTGAATATCTTAACGCCATTTTTTTAAGGGAATCAGTATAATACGTTCGAAATCTTGACGGACTTTATGCCAGTGGAATATTTTCTCTTATAGATTTTTATGCATTCGACAATTTTGTGAGTAAACGATTTGTATGTTTTTAAAATAAAAGTTTTCTCATTTTTAAAACGTTGATTTTTATAATGATGTTAATTTAATTTAAACGGTAATCCATATATCTTGTTTTTTGTCTCTGAACTTGCTTCATTTTTTAGAAAGCCTTATCATAAACTTACAAATCATTTCAGTTTAGGTTTGAGAATGATTGAATTAACTTAGTTCGGTTTCGTTACTCAGTTTTCGCATATCTTTTATTACTCTAATTCATTCAACCTTTACTTCAATTCTATAAAACTATATTAATATCATTGCTTCAAATAATTTATTCAACCTTTATTTTAATTCCGTGAACCTACCTTAATATTAACATCATTGCTAATTTATTCTACCTTGATTTTAATTCTACGAAACTATTTTAACATTAACATCATACTAGTAACTTCATGAATCTAGTTTGATCTTTACTAAGGGAACTATTTTACTTTTATTCGAATCGTCTAACTTTAATTACTGAATGACTTGGTTGATCGGCGTCGAGTTTTAATTCAATTAAGGTATTTTTATTAATCAAGGAACTATTTAACCAATAAACTAATATATGAAAACTACGTTAACTTTAATTGTTTCAGTCATTTAACCATAAAGTGTGTATATTTACGCAAAATTCCTTTGAAATTTTCCAAAAGTGAAACAAATTCAGTTTAATTCAGAAGTTATTTGTCTTTAATTGTTAATCAATAATTTAATCTAATCGAGTTAATAAATTATTTATTGAATAATTTTTACAGTTAATTTAGTATACCAAGGATTAGTTCATTACACATTATAGGTTTCAATTAGTTATATCAACGACTTTAATTTATTTATTCCCCGTACCCTTTCCCTTTAATAGACCTTAGGCGCATTTTGTGTTCATATTATATTTACTGAGTGCCCACTGGACTACTCGGTGTGGTGATTTTAAGCCGTATGTAATAAAATTTTAGGTCGATTTTACAGAATTGAGAAACGAGGAAGCAGCCAGAGACTTCTTCCTTATTTCTCGCTTCAGCTATAGGGATAAATATTGACGTTACGACCGCTGCGTTGCGCACGCTGAGTCTTCACGGGTGCATATCATTGGCGATCTTCCACGCACTTACATGCATTTGCACTATGTTGATTTTACTATCTTGCGTGATGTGTCGGCTGTGGGCCGGAAAAATTTCGACATTTAAAATTTATAAAGACATATAAAACAAGTTATATATATTAATAATATTTATTAATTATGAAACAAACTAATTACCCATTTTTAACCATTCCATAAATTGAAAAACATCATAGCATAAAATAACATAACATAACATAAATGCCTCTCTCCCCACGTCGCCGCCAACCAGAGCTCTATAGAGATGCTATGGACGTGATGTGGAAAGAGGGTTCCAACCAAATTATTTCTCACCTAGATAATAACTGTAAATTCGAAATAGCTTCAAACAATGAGGATTTTCAAAAATAGTTAAAACAATTCTCAAAGTGGTTTTCAAGATTTGAAAATATGGTTTTGTTTTCAAAAATGGTTTTTAAAATGGTTAACTTTAATGTGAAAATGGATCAGTATATATACCTAATTTTATGGTGTGTGAAATTTGATGCAGTAAAACAAAATTCGACCTTGTTATTTTCTAGCAAATTCTATTATTTATTTTTATTATTTTTCGATTTATTTTTATAATTTTTTATTTATAATTTTTATTGAATTATTGCTAATTCAATTTTTCGATTTAAATTTCACTTTAATGAACTTTAATTGATTTTTTCAATTTCGTCGAATTTGTTGTGTTTTCTTGTTGTATTTGTGTAGGTATCGTGCGGATCTTGGTGCATTTTGTTAATATTTTAATTTATTTTTGTGTTTATTAATTTATATTTAATTCTTTTATTTCTCAGATTTTATATGGTTTACTTGATGTTTCAGTGAGTGTATTTAAATTGCGTGTGTGTTTCTGATCCATTTAAACATTTCTCAAGGCCGTTTACGTTGTGGCCCAACAGTATTTTCAGAAATCCCCGCCATTCGTCCTGATTTTCCGTGGATTTGATGGAGTCTTAGTTTTATTTAATAATGATGTGTTTTATTATGTAATTATGTGGGTTTTTGTATATTTTAAATCTACCTTACTTTTATTAATTAAATATTGTTTAATTCAATTTTCTCATAATGAAAACTTATTATGGCAATCGTTATATCCAGAAGTGATGGTGATTAAATTGTATCCATTTTTTAGATTTATTTAGTTTCAATTTGCATGCGAATGGTTTCCGTTTTTATCTTACGGGAAATTTCTATTACCCTCAGGACAGGTTGTCCGAGACTCATACTCGTTATTTGCCTTAGAAAATATCTGATTCTCAATTGGGATCTTAACTATAATCTTCCCTCAAGTAAGCGTCGATTCTCTACCTTGTATTGGGCTCATATTGAACTAGTTATTCAGCGTCAGGATGGAATAAGGTCTTAAAATCTATAGCTATACTCTATCCGAATCTGGTCAAATTACACCTATTAGGTTAGTAATTAACATGTTGTAATTAGTCCAACTTAACAATTAAAGAAAATGATCTTTGTATTTCATTTTAACACCTTATTAAAGCTTATATAGAAGCTACTTGAACCTATAATTTATTTAAATTCGTGATCTTAACTTGGAATTATTAATTATCAAGAATTTAGGGTAACCGCTTAATATTTATGATTATTTAAATTATTATCTACCGTTTAAAATTCGTGACCATTTGGATTTATAGTAATAGTTTGAATCTATAGTTGATTTTTAAGAGTTGTAACAACGATTTAATTTATAATTCCCCGTTACCTTTCCTTAATTGACCTTAGGCGCACTGTGTTCACATTATATTTAATGAGTGCCCACTGGACTACTCGGTGTGGTGATTTTGAGCTGTATGTAGAATAATTTAGGTCGAGTTTAAAGAAATCGAGAGACGAGGAAGTAGCCAAAAGACCACTTCCTTATTTCTCCTTTCTTCTATATGGGATAATATTGACGTTCCAGCTTCTGCGTTCCGCACGCCGGGCCTTCACGGACACGAATCATTGACGATATTCCACGCACTTACACGAGTTCGAATAATATGTTGATTTTAATGACTTGTGATGTGTCTTTGGCTGTGGGCCGGAAAAATTTCGACAATAATAAAAAACAATTTATGAATTATGAATAATTTATTAAAATAATATTAAAAATTTACCGATCCAAGCATCCATAAAAATATCATAAAAATATCACTCTCCCCACGCCGACATCCAAGCAGAGCTCTATCGAGGTTGCGAGGATGCGACGTGGAGAGAGTTTTCAAATGAAACTCTCACTTACATAGATTTTTAAAAATTGCTTAATGACTTTCAAAAAACGATTAAAAATTATGTGAAAATGCATCGGTATATATACCTATTTTTTGGCCCTAACCTTGAGTGTTCTTTTTGATGTAGTAAAACAAAATTTGACCTTGGGATTTTCTAGTGTATTCTAATCTTAATTTTTATTATTTTGCAATTTTATTTGATAATTTTTCTTTTAAAATTTTTATTGAATTATTTCTAATTCCAATTCTTTGAATTTTATTTCCTTTTTATGAAATTTCACATTTTTGTTAAATAATTAACTTTAATTAACTTTTCAATCACTTTCATATCAGAAAAATCATCTGACTCACCATATTTTTGTACTACTTTTAAAAGTCGACCTCTAAAAATTTCACTAATTTCCTTTAAATAATCTTTTATTCCTGCTTCAAATTCGAATGTCGGATACCAGATTTTATTTAACCCCTTTAGATTTCTTCTCATAATGTCTATCTCATTTTCCCTTATGACTAATTTTACCCAATTTGCTTTAATTTCGTTTAAACTTTTACCTTTTTCTACTTCATTTTTATCAACTCTACCAACCTCATTTTTATTCGTTTACAACCTCGAGTTTCTCCATTTCTACTTCATTTTCAACTTCACTTTTACTTATTTCCTATTTATTTTTAACTTCATCAACAATCCTTGATTCATTGTTTTTGTTAACGACACTTAATTCCCTTATTTTAACGACTTCATTAGCTTCTAATTTGTCTTTCATTTTTAGCCCTTTTATTTCATCAAATTCTATTTCCTTGTGTTCCTCCTTTTTAACTGTCCTTTTCTCTTCATCAATCTTATTTTCCATATACAGGCTATTTTTACTTGTTCTAGGTTCCTTTGACGCGATTATTTGATTCACAAAGTTTACTCTTGTACTTAAATATCTGTCCTCATCTAGTTCATGTGGCATACATCCGCAATCAAATAAATATTCGTCATTATCAAATTCCTTTCCTTTATATTTTAATATTATAATTCCATTACTACCCATAACTTCAACAGCTTGTTTTCTAAATTTCAAAACTTTTTCACAATAATGCTCCTGGGTATACTCTATATTCATCATCTTGTACATAGGTGATATTGCTCATTGATGAAATATCACCTTGAAATCGAATAGACTTTTTTAGAATTGGTTTTTGAAATCGTTCAGCATTTTTTGGGCACAATCTCACCATATGTCCATAACTTTTACACGAATAGCATTGCACTTGACCGTTTAGATTTACTTTATCTCTTTGTGGCGATGGAGATGTTGATGGAGATCTAGATTTTGATCGACAATTTCTCGAAATATTCCCTCTTCTTCCACAATTGAAACATTGCAGATTGTCAGTTCCTCGTTGAATATTGTAGCTCGACTTTCGGTAGTTCCGCTCATTATCGCCTTTCGCCCAATCTGGCCTCACCCATTTTGGACTTCTCTGGATGCTATCTTTATTCCAACACTGATTGGCATAATGTCCCATCTTTGGACAAATATCGCATTGAATTGTCTTTCCATTATTGGAACTCTGAACATTAGCTATTGATCTATTGAAGTCAAATTTATTTCTGAATGTCGGCGATGAACCGATAGTTCTTTGAAATTGGTCATTTTTTACTGGCGTTAATGATCTGTCTCGTCTTTCAGAAATCTCTGCAAAAGATTGCTCTTTCTTTTCGGTGCTCTTTAGATTCAATTCGATTCGCATTGCCTTTTTTCACTAATTCATCGAAATTATTGAAATCTACGTAGAGCTTTTCGGATCTCGTTGTCAACGCCCATTAGAAGTTGGTCTTGTAGCAACTCTCTGATTTGTTTTACAGTATCTGGTTGCTCCTGTTTGACTTCAAACGCTTTATCTGCAAGTGTTGTTAAATAATGAGCAAATTAACTTACCGATTCGTCTGATCTTTGAACTCTGTTGTAAAACTTTTGTCTCATTATGCGCTTTATATCGCCACAGATTAATTTATTTGCAAGTTCGTCTTTTAACTTTGACCAGTCATTTTCAATGTTCCTTTTGTCCAACTGCTGCCATGGCTCTCGTGCTGCCCCTTTGAGATAAAGTGGCAATCGCTGTACCATCACAGCTTGAGTCCATCCGTAGGCCGTTGCATGCATGTAATATTCGCCCATGAAGTCAGCGAATTCTACAAGATATCCTCCGTACTGGTTTTCTGGTAACTTTTGACAACTTGCATAATCATTTGTATCTCTGACGGTCGCTGCTGATGTTGAAACTATTGATGCTGTAGTTGTCGACGTAGTTGAATTATTGCTGTTCATAGTAATCTCTATTCGTTGCTTGCTTCGTAAATTGTACGGTTCTTGTTTATTTTCCAATTTAGAACGTCTGATATTAACACTTTTCAAAGTTTAGATTTCTCTTTCTCTATATGCTACAGTTTTCACAAAGCTTTAGTTGCTCTTTAGATACTTCTCACCGACAATTCAGATCACGTCGGGCTCACCAAATTGTTGGGATATTAAATATTCGTCGATGAATAGGTCTCTCGATCCGATTCCTCGTGTTCAATAATCAATAAGACAAAATCCAACAAAGAAATCTTTATTCACAAATATTCACCACAAGATACAATTGTTTACTTCTCGTAAACACCCTAAGAGTATCACGAAATAAGTCACTGCCATCTGATTAACTTCTTTATCTGTTTACTGCTTTCAACTCGTTTCTCCAACTCGTTAGATTTTCTCTTCGACCAACTGGCAACTTATTTTGTTGTTAGTTCCTTTTATAATTTTTGGGTTCCCATTAATTTGGATTACTGCTAGGGAAACAATTTTTTCCGTTCGGACAATTTATTGCCCATTTTACTAATCCCTGGAAACCCATTAGGCTGACGTTCAGCTCGGTGGCCGTGATTAATGGGTTCGTTGGTAAATAATTTAGTTAATTAATTAATTTGTTTTTGGGGTCACGACCCTTCAATATATCTTATCTCAATCTGATAGTATTTTATTCGTCTTCAAAATCAAATTTGCCACCAGTTACCACTTTTTCCCCTCGAAAAATATTGATTTTTACTTTTTTCAAAATTTTAATTAACTTTAATTGATTTTGATAATTTTAAAATTTTATTATTTTTATTCATGTTTTATTATAACTCCGACAGTTTCTTTTTTGTTTCTCGACCCGCAGGAGGCGATTTCGAGCCTTCTATGCTTTGTGAGCTTCTGTTAATTTCTGGTATAATTTCTTCACTTGAATTACAAATAAAATTCGTCTTCGGGTGAAATCAGCTGTCTTCTTGCTGATATTGCCACTTCGGTTGCAGTCAGGCGTAGTCATATTCTGCTATTTTTGAATTTTGCTCGACCCGTCGCATGATGTTCAGGCGTGTAGTCACTCAGGTTGGCGCCAACGTTGTTCGAAGTACTGGATTATTCAACTCAAAATGTGTTCCATATGCCGCGCTAAACCCGTCAGTGTTGTGGATCTTCCCCAACACGATGTTGGTGTTCACCTTCTTCAGTTTTTTCCTGGCAAGAATGGTCTCCAATCGGACCTTTTTCTCATCTTCTTCCGCCCGGTGTAGTGTGTACTCAGCCAATTGTATCAGCTCTTTGTGTTTTTTGTAGGCACCTTTGTCGTGCACGATTGAGGCTTCACGTACGTCAAGGAACTTCCCAATATTCCACAAAAAATGGAAGAATACTTCGCCTTGAATCCCATTTTATAGTCAAGCAGAAGATAGAAGGAAGAAAGCAATAGAAAGAAAATAAAATTTGCATAAAATAAAATACTAATATAATCAGGTGTAAGGAGAACTTTTCCTTACCTTCGGAGCCTAGTCCGATCGTGTGGGCGTCCGTGAAATCGACTTGCCACTAGTCATATCTTCCTTCTTGTTGTCCGCTCGACAGTCTTTGGCGACGGCAAGTAGCAGGGTTTATGGTGCTGCTCTTGTGTATTTCACAAATCAGCGAGATGTTTTTTACCTACATTGGTTATAGTTTTTGTGAGAACTACGTTTACTTATATAGGGAAATTTTTGTGAACGTGACTCCAGTGAGTCACTTAATAGTGTCACTTATTGTGGAATTGTACATAACATTTATTTTAGTAATTTATTGCAGTGGTTATTTAATTTTATGAGATTTGTTAATTGTTCAAATTATTTATCACTGTTCTACTTGTGGTTTGATATTTGTGATTTTCTTCTCTAGTGTGGCTGTTGACATAAAAGGTAGTTTATATGTGCAGTTGTGTTTATTTGTTGTTCCCACTTTTCGTGTTGTTTTTTCCCCTGATTTTTCCAGATGGACGTATTTCAATGGATCGTTCTAATTTGTTTTCCTTTCTTACTAATTTGGGTTAGATCTCAATTCACAATTTTCTGCCGAACGTACAAGAGGTATATCTAATCTATTTAAATTCTCGTCGATTTTATGGATTGTTTCTATTTTTTGTGATGTCATTAATTTCCTACGGCTGTACTCCATCGGAGCATATCCTTAGTAAGGTATGACAAAAATAATCCTTTCCTGTGGCTGCTTGAATATTGCTGGGATTGTCGGTGAATTCGAATAGGAATTATTGTCAATCTGACTCCAAGCGTGCTTTTAAACAACAGTAACGAACTCCAAACCATATAAACTTTATTGATTAATACGCTTTATCTCCACTTTAAAATGAAACAACGAATTATCAATCAATCACAATTTGGTGCTTATTACGACCCTTCGGGAAGAATAGCATTTTTCGGATCAATTGGCTTTACAATCACTTGACAACTGCGGTGGGTTTCTGAGATCGGTAACTCTGATTTAGTTGCTTTGCTTTGCTTTGACCTTGCTTAATTTCTGTTTAATTTCTTTTTGTCTTTCTTTGTCTTCTGCAATTGTCTTATTTTTTTGTGCCCCTGATTTCAATTGCACTTCCTTTTTATACTCCATCATCCAATAACACTTACTGATGTCGAATAGAATTTCTGATATATTTTAACGCTACTTCCTTTTGGGCCTCCATAATCACTCACAGCTGTCCAGATAAATCATTTTTTAGAGGTGCCCTTTCATGGATTCCCAAACAACATTTCTTTCCTTATCTCGAAAGAGCTTTCGAAATAACGTGCAAATTTTCCTTTTGTTTTTGTTTTCCTAAATTTGCACTTGTTAATTGTAAATGACCTTCTTTTATTTAATTGTCTGGTTTTATTGATTTTCTCTTATTCCCTTCTCGTTATTCGACATTTCTTTTTCATTTCCTTTTTATTAAGATACAGAACCACATCTTAATCACTTATGATTGTTTCCCCCAATCATTTTACATGTTTATTAATTATTTTACTCTATTATTTAGGTATCCTCAACAATATTATTGTTACTTATTTGGCGTTTAACCATTTTCCCGATCAATATTAATTTTATAATTTTTCATTTAATTTTTGAACACTAATTATTTTTGATATTTTTTGTTCATTTTAGATTTTCCGTGTACCTATTTGTTTCCATAATTTTATAACAGCCCCAACAACATTATTTTGTAATTAAAATTTAAATTAAAGTATAATTAAATTAACATAAATTAGAAACTAATTAAAATATTTAATTAACAAAACCAGTACATAAATCAGCACCATTTCTACAGGCAACAAAATGCATTAAAAACACATTACAAGGATTAAATGCAGAATCTTTTTTCATCAAAAAACACAGCTCATCCATCAAAATCCAACTTACATAAATTTGTAAAATTTGAACCAAAAATTAAATTTTTTTTAAAAATTCAAGATGCGAAATTCAGAATTTAGATTTAAAATTAAAATTAAAAATTTTTTTAAATATCTGAAACTCAATTTTAATATTAACCAACAAGTTCTGCATAAAATATTAAAAATAGTATAATTTTTTGGGACTATTTATCATATTAATTAAATAATGATCTAAATCACTTGAAAAAAGCTGTGCTAAAGTTTGTGAATATCAATAAAAAATCTGATTCATAGTCAAACAATAAAAAATTCTTAATGTAATTATTAAATATTATTTATAAATTTAGATAGTTTTGGATTAATGTAACTATTTTAATTACTAGATGTCAGGGCCGGCTTTACGTACAGGCAGAGCAGGCGGCTGCCTGTAGCTGCCGTTTTATGAGGGTGGCAGAATGCGTCCCTCGTAATTTTAATACTTGCATGTAAAAATTGTAAAACAATATTCGAATTTTAAAAAAAATATCGTGTGAAAAAATAATAAAAAGAATGATCTCATAACATCAAAGAGGACTAGAAGAGGCTTGTTCGCGCTTATTTGGCGTGGACGGGAAAGGATTTGCTTAAACGCTCTCAGTACGATATAGCTAATTGATAAACTATACTGGATAACTGTAGTATTTATGAATGTTACGGTCACATGGATGTAAATGTACATTGATTTGGTACTTGTACCGCACATAGAGACGATTTGATTGTCTAATTAAAATTTATGTTTATTTTACTTAATTCTACTCGTTTTAGGGCGGCCAAAAAAAATCTTGCCTGTAGCAGCAAAAAGTCTAGGGCCGGCCCTGCCAGATGTAAAGATTGCAAATTTTGATACAAATTTTGAATAAATTTAAATAATAAAGCTGATAAAATGTATTTTGATGACAGAATGAAGATGGGGACAAAGATGAAAATGGATTACAAAATGTCTTCAATAAGGATTCAATAAAATGCATTTCTGACTGTCCATGTGCATATAAGATCTAATGTACATTGGCCAGTAGCCATATTTTCACATATTTGCAGATAAGGTAATTAAAATGAAAATCTAGACAAAAACATTTTTTATTATTGTGTGATAAGTAAAATAATTATTATGAATAAATCAACACGTGAATCTATACCATCGTGTGCAATAAAAGTACTCGAGGGGCCAAAGCTAAATTAATAATTAATTTGAAACAGCATTTATCATGAATATATTAGCCGCTCATTTGTCAAATCGATTTACTCCAAAAAAGATAAGTAGAAAACTTAGATTAAATTTTATGCATTATCCAAATATACATGTAGTGGCATTAAACATTTATGAAATTGCTAGACTATGCAATTTGTATGCTCTAGATTTTGCTTTCCAAAGTTAGTTTCTATCTCGAAGCTCTTCTTAGACTCAATTTTTAAGGGGTGATTTGAAAATTTAAAAAAATTTTTCCTTTTGTTGTTTTGTATGTTCTAAGGTCATTGATCATGTTGATAATTTTTATAAATAATTTTTTGTTTTTTTTATTTATTGCGTGTCCTTTCCCTGGATAAATTTTCATCTTATACACAGTTTATATTATTATTATTACTATTATTATTATTAGTATTATAATTAAATTTATTTTGTTTATTTCCCACTTAGTGGGATCAAAATTAGTTTTATTTGAATTTACAAAGTGTTTAAGATTTTATTTCCTTTGTCACCATTAATTAGTTGTTTTATGTCACAAAAAAATTCCATGAAAGAGAGGAAATTAATTTATTAAATGAAAATGGATTTATTTAATATAGTCATATTTTTTATATTCATCTATTTTGTCCCAAAGGTAATTTATGTATATTTATTATTACTTATTTTATATATTTACATACTTTAATAAAATTTTATTATTTTTATATTGAGATTTATTTTTCATTTTTATATTGAAATTTTATTTATTAAAAGATTTTTCTTTTATTATTATTCCCACCAAAGAAAATATTTACAGTAATAAACCCATTACCCATTCACATCAGTAAATTAAAAGTAAATTATTATTATTCACATTATAAATAATATTAAAAATCAATTGTTACATCAAATATTACATCGAACAGCTCATTCTTCATTTACAATTATAGTTCTGAGTTGAATTGTCACTGTACATTATTCGATGTAGATATTCAAACGGAATTTGTTTTTATTTATTTTATAGTATTGGTTTATTTCTAACATCCTTATTTTTCTATCGTACTCTAACACAGATAGATCAACATGTTGAGTTTCACACGTTAACCAAATTACATTTAGCTTGTTTTTTAAAATATCAAAATTAATTGTTTAGGACCCATATCATCATTGTTTGGTATCTCATTTAAAGATAATTAAAAGTAAAAGTAAATAAAATCTGTTTCAGCTGATAATAAATTTTCACCTTTAATTTCACATTGTCTTCAAGCATTCTTGAACAGATATTTCAACAGCAGATAAATATAAATACTTTTAACAAACCATTATTGTCATCATAGAGATAAGGTAGCTACTCAACCTCTTGAAAATACTAGCTAAAACTTTCGAGTAGATTAAAAATTATACTTTCATTGTAATTTCAACTCTCTACATTGATTGCCTCCAACTTTTGTCCAGTTTCAATAATGAGCCAACTTCTCAGTGACATCATTCTTTTAAATTAAAGAGAGACTATATGAGAATTGTTTAACAATATAAGCATCTAAATGGTAATTATTTTTCAATTTGAACCTCTAAAAAGGTTCCCGTTGAAGAAAACATAATAAAAGAATAAACTTCAGGATGAATGATTTAAGAGATTGATTAACAAAAACTAATAATAATAATAAAGAATAGTAAAAATAATAAATTTTAATTATTGATATCATTCTGTGACAACATTTAATAATATTTAAAAAAATGACCTTGCAGGATTTTGGACTCATAAATCAGTTTCGACGACATATTCATATGAAAATGGACTCTCTGTAATGACTGTAATCAAACCAAAGAAAGAAAATCGACTTCAGAATGGTCGTAACACATGTATGCACTTGGTCATTTGATTTAGATAAAACCTAGGATATATTTATTAACGAAAAATATTCATGACCAAAAATTACATTGACTATATATTTAATGACAGCTGTTAATACATGTCACATACAAAAGTCATTCAGGTGCCATTTTAACAACCGGTTTGTTCGAACGGGTACGAACCGGTTATAGCTCACCAATTGCTATAAGATTATACGAAATTTAACAATAAACATAAGATTGACACCTACCTGTGTTGTTTTTGTATTGTCTATTAGTGTATTTTAAATCCTACTAAGTTCGTGTTCAGCTCTGTAACTAGGAAGGTACAACATATGTTTATTTAAATCGTGTTTATTTAAATTTAAAAATTAACTTTGAATGAATGTTTTAAAATAAAATTTAATTTTTAATAAAATAAGTTTTTAAAATTAATCAATTATTTATTTTATGATTTTTAAGAGTTACTTGTTCGAATAAACAATTTAAAATCTATATGGCTTTTCTTTTGTACCTGATGACAGCGTTTATTAATAATAATAATAATAATGTATGGTGAACATTCTCAAATGTTGAATTATTGCTATAAATCTTTTTAATTTTGAAGCTGAAAAAATTATATTGGGTATATTAAAGGGTTTCAACTTATTTGTGTAATTATTCACGGGGTAAGAGGAAATTGTGTGAACTTAAAGAGGTATAAGGAGTATAAATAAATACTTTAACATTTAAACTTAATGAGTTTGAACTTGATTTTATCAAAGATTTCGTTTTAACTACACAAAGCGAAATTGAGATAAATTACCTATAATATAAAACAAAAATCAATAAATTTATAGCATATAAACACACCAACTCACATTGAGGTTGCTTGTAAAATAGTCACTGAGACAAGCCCTACACTATAGAAACACAAAAAGTGAGAGAGAAATATATAATAATGCACATTAACACAACCCATAATAAAACATGCATGTAAACTTTTAACATGTAGCCATCCGAAGTTGAAAATACCCCTATAATAAATAATTTTATAGATACTTTTGAGATAATTTTAGTAAGAAAAATGGCGGAAAAAATTTTTAATTTAAATTTTGAGGTTTTTGCTAGGAAATTTCGAGTAAATGAGAATGTATCTTCATAAGATTTACCCTTAAAACTAAAATTAATTTAATATTTCAGATATTTCTGTCGAAAAAAGCAAAACCTGAAATCCGAAAAATATCATAGATTTTTAAATTATATTGGTAAGTTTTAAATAATCATAAACCAAATTATTTTGTGTACATAATCGAAGATTTTTTTCAAAATATGTATAAAATATATAATTATTTAATGCAATTAATAATTTTTATAACTTCAAAAATAATATAATTCACTTTTTTTGAATAATATCCAAAAAATACATATTTTTGGAGATTAGTTATTATTACTTACTTGATTTCCTAAATATTATTTATAATAATATATATGAAATAGTTGATCAAAGTTATATTTAAGAACTTGAATTATGATCATATTTCCTTATGAAATCATAATTCAACTCTTAAAATTTTTTAATTTTAAGTTTTATAGCTATAAAAAATAACTTACTTAGCAGCCATTTAAAAAATGGCTGAAATGCATTTATTTTTTCACAAAATAAATTCCGACAAGTTGATTTATATATCAAATTGAATTATAGCGGAATTTATCTCAATGGGGCTTGGTGTACACCTGATTCAGTTCATTAAAAACTCCTATAATAAAATGAAAAATCAATAAAGTTATAATATAGGAACATACATACTTACCCGTGTCTGCATGTAATTTGTTCAACTGAATAAAAACTTATATTATAGGAAGGAATGAATTAGAAGAAAAATATTTTTTAACGTAAAAACATAATACATAGTAATTTCAAAATGTAGAAATGTTCAGTTCAATAAAAACTCTATAAAACTATTTTTAATAACTTTTTAGACAAGTTTTTTTAAATTAAAGCCGAAAATTTTTGAAAAAATACCAATAACTCTACTTTGAGTTGTAGAAAAAATTAAGAAATAATTTCGTAAGATTTTTCATGAAATTCAATCAATTTAATATTTTTACAACTTTTCAGATATTTCAAAAATATCCATCAAAACTCTAGGTTTTTGAGTTTTTACCTCATTTGCAATTTACCAGGAGCAGTGGAACCAGAACGTTCGAATGAGGAGTTTAAAAAATACGGAAAACAAGTTTTCCGATAACTTAAGTTTAAAAAAAAAATCCAAATCATTAATACCATTGAAAATGGGGAAGATTTTTATAACTTTGGGAAATTAACAGAAATTTCCAAAGCCTCATAAAATCAATAATTATAAAATCAATAAATATCAAAAATTTGGATTTGTCAAAAGGTAAAAAAGATGGCAGCCAAAACAAATTTCAAAAGAACAGAGGAATAGTTTATTCGAATATAGAAACTTTTTAATAATAAATTTTATTTTAATAAATTTTAGTTTTCAATTAATCGGACTTAAATTTATTCGAAAATAATTCCATTAATTTACATAAATTGGCATAAATTCCTAAAAAACCCTAAAAAAATTAATTAAAATTAAATTTATAATAAATGATGATTAAAAGTATTATTTATGAGCTTGAATAATGATCTCATAACTTTAAGAGATCACAATCCAAGCCCTAAAGTATACTTTATTAAAAAATTTACCTGACAGCTATTTTAAAAATGGCTAATTCATAAACTTAACCATAATTGTAATTGGTTGTTCATTAAAACTTCTATTATAGAAGTTTTTAATGAACTGAATCAGGTGTACAACTGATGGTTCCAGTTTCATGAAAATATTTGTTGGTATGTCTCTTGTTTATCTGTAAATGTCCTATAATTATGCAATTTATTTGGTATAATGAAAGTACTTTTTCGAAAAAAGTTTTCTGACAAATTTAGATACAGTGACAGTTATGATTCAAATGTAGCATCTAAAAGTGATGATCATGCTGATGGTGGCGAAGAAAGTTCTAGTAAAGAAAGATTTATTGATGAAAATGTGAAAATGAAGATAAATACTTATAGAACGATTTAAAAAATACTATAAATTTTGTTATTATTCAAAAGATCACCAGTGCAAAACAGTATTTTGCAAAGCTATGTCAAAATAGTTGAAAAATAAGAATTACGGTTCATGTTGGATTGCCGAACACGATGGAGATTTATAGTCTGGATACTGAACATTAATTAAATTTAGCACAGATATTGGAAGAATCGATTCGAGACAGCTTCGCTTCTATCAAAACTATTGAGGGTGATTTCCGATCATTATCGAAGGAACTAAATAATTATGAAGCATTAGGTAAAATTATTACAAATTCAGAAATGCTAAAAAACACTATTTTGCATAAGGCCAACATCGACACAAAATGAGAAACTTCTCCATTTCTGAAAATTTCATGTCTAAATGTACAACACGTTTATCTGATAAATCAGTAGGCTGTCTGTGTTTGTTGAAAAATCATTTTAATAAAAACTGTCAGTAAGATTGTTACATTAAACACTATAGTTTTATGAATATAATAAAGTTTAAATAATATAAAACAGCCCAATCCTTTTAATTTTCATTTTGCATCATTTATTCTGGCTCATTTAATTTTTTTCTTATTAACACCTATTTTTGTAACTATAAAATTTTCTTTAAAATTTGAGATTCTCGAGAATTGCCGAGAATAAAATCTTTCTTTAGAAATCAATTGATTACAGATTCAGGAATTCAATCTCAGGAATCAATCTATGTGTAAACATTTTTTGAGATTAGATACAAATCCATCATTAGCATACTCCACATCGTACAACAGTCTTTTCTCTGCTATCCATGCATGGATGCGAACAATTGACTACTTGAACCTCAGGCCTAGATACAAAGGTCCTTTCTGCATCATTGAGTTGTACAGAAACACAGCCAAACTAGAAATCAACAAAAACAATGTCACAATCAGCCTTTCCAGATTAAAACCACCCTTCTGCTTTCTCTAATATGATGAACTACCAAATAATCTTATCACACTCGAAAATGTAATAAACGAAGACATTTTAGAGAACGCTAGACTACCGACAACACTTCCAAAGACGTCAACCGTTCAACACTTTCAAGTCAATCCGCCATTTTCGTCCAGACAAACACTTCAATATCTCCCTAAACTCCTTCATATATCCTTCTACAAACCGCAAATAGTTTCTTTACACGCATACGCTCCTCCTACTTCGATGCAAGCTATTGTAGTGTCTCAAGCATTAGGATTTATTTAAAAAAATTAAATAAGTTAGAAATATAACGGATTAAATAAAATAAGGTTTATTTTTTTATTCACCAATAATTTCTATTTTGCACTTAAAAAAACTAAAAATTCAAGATCAACAATGCCAAATATTAATTTAATTAACTTAATCCATTACTTCGTAAAGACAGAACCTACTTCAAAGCCAACAATTTCAAGTAGCGTGCCGATTTTCTCATTCAGATAAATCAAAAATATTTGAGAAGTCCGAATCTAATCGATCTTTTATGCAATTCTTATATTATTGTATTTTCGCAACATTATTTTCCAACGTATTCAAAGCAGGATTCATTTCATTCTTCTTATTATTCGCTATATCAGCCAATTCATGAACACAATGCAATTGTCAAGATAAGAATGATTTCAATGTAATACAACATTACGATTCTCCTATGTTAATAGAATGCATTTAATATTACGCTCATCGTATTTTGTTATTTTTCGAATGTCTACAGTCACGTACTGTTGTTTCGAGTTTAAAAATTAAAATAAATTCTACATAACGCTTGACCTTCTTTAAATTGGCCTTCAAATATATGTAAATATTATTTTCTCGAGTAAAAACTAAAACATAGTTTTTAAGATTTCATTCATAAACAAATTTTAAGAAATCATACCATCAACTAAATCTAAAAATTTCATTACAATAAGTTACATTTTTTCCAGAAAATATTATTTCGTTAACCTACTTTTATCCAATGAAATGCCGTTGCTATCGGAGTGGCATGATTATTTATTTTTAACTTATTTTTATGCCATCCAATCAAGATTATCGTATGATCTTTGTTATTTATAAAATGCGATTACAAATATTTTTTACAATTTCATTCATTTTTGTAATTTTAGAGTAAGAATTTTATGTAATTTATTATGTCTTATTAAATTACTTAATTTAGAATTATAAAGTAAATTCTTTACATTTTATTATGTCGAGAAATTGGCAGATGGAAATGTAAGTAGTTTTTTTAAAATTCTGCTATATTGTTAACTGTTTCTAGGATGATTTTTGAAAATAGCATCAAACATTATTTGGCCGACAATTTAAGCAATCCGATTTCATCGGAAACCAGTTCATTATCAAAAATTGTTTCTTGTTATGATGACTATTATTGCAACAATTATGAATTAGCTCATTTAGGGCATGTTTTATTTGGAGTTTTTGGGTTGATTCTGACTTTAGCTGGGTTGATTTTGAATATATTATTAATTCCCGTAATGAGCTTGGTTGGGATTCGTTCATCTGCTACCTACTATATGATAGCAATGGCCATTTCAGATTCTTGTTTGCTTATAATCAATTTAATATTAGTTGTAATTCGATATTTGCCTGGCGCCGAGCAAATGGATCAGCTGTTAATGTATCAAAATTTTGTTGCTTTTCTTGTTCCCTTTGGGTCTCCTGCAAAATCAGTTTGTCAGATTCTTTCTTTGTGTTTTTGTACTGCTCTGATATGGGATCGGTATTCGTATTTGCGAATAGAAAAGAAACCGAAAAACTATATCAAGTGTACAATTGCCATTAAAACCGTCGTGTCAATTACAGTTAGTATGATATTGTTGAAATTGCCGAATTTCCTATTGCTGAAAATAGTTGAAAACTATGAATCGTTCCAAGCAATAATCAGCGTTAAGTGGACATTACTAGCCAAGCCGTGGATATTTATATTTGATTCAATGTTGTTTATTCTCATTTATTTTTCTCTGATTTGCTCAGTTGCAGTTCTTTCCTATTTATCGCTTTATAATCAATTTTTTCCTAATTTTGCAATAAAAAAACCATTTGAAGTTGCCCATGACCAAAAACTTCGTAGGAGAGAACGTTTATACTCTGGAATTGGTTTATTTGTTGGCATTTTGACTATTGTTTTTAAAGTTCCTCATCTTTTGCGACATGCATTCAGTTTCAACCCCGTTAATCATGGAGATAGTCAACGGTATCGTCTCTTGCTTATTGATTTTTGTAATGAGGCGTTTGACCTTTTACTTATCGTTTCAAAACCTTTATTGTATGTCATTTTTGCTATTCATTTTCGGCAGGCTTTAAAAGATATGATTGGATTGTGTTTCCGACCTTCGCGTTATTGTGAATTGAAAGTGTCTGGTGGTATTGGGAAAAATATTATTCTGAATGAAAGTTCGGAGAGATTGAAGATTTCTCGATCTGATACTTCAGACACACTTTTAAGGTTATGTAATTCAGATAATAGATTGAACGAACTGAACACATATAACCATGGCGCGAACATATCATTGATAGAAGCTCTCGCCGAAAAGCAAGTTTACAAACCAAAAATTAACAATTTTCCTGTCGACTCTACATCTTCTGAAAGCTGTATTGGTAGTACAATGTCGTTTAATTCTTATCTTATTTCCGAATCTCAGTCTAGCAATGCTAAAACTTAGTTTACTTATTTGTTTTTGACTCAAATTTATCAGCACTGTTAACTTTGCATTTCTTATATTGTATATATATTTTGAAGTTGATTCAATTATATTTAATTCCGTCGACTTTGTTTTTTTATTTATTCTATTGTTTTATGTTGTAGTAAAACAATTTTAATGATTTTAATTCTAAATTGTTGGCTTATTCAAATTAACTACTTTCAACAAATGAAATTTGTTACTAATTTTAGTAATTTTATTTTGTTTATATTTTTTAGTTTCTAGATATATTCTTATCTATTTAAAAGCGTTATTCTTTATTTTTATCAATTTAATTATATAAAAATACTAACATTTTGAGGTGTAAAATTTGACAATTTGGCGAATAATTGAAAGATCTAATAGCAACTTTTTTTAAATTCATTTTTGGCAGCGCAATTTAGGCATGTGCAACAAGAGTAATTGCACTTAAAATTATTTTAATATAATTGAAACATGATTAAAGGTTTGGTTTTTAGATCTTGGTTATTATCTTCTACGTTTGAAAAATCTAACGAAATTATACACAAACTAGTTTCATTTTTTTGAATAAAACTGAATATTCTAAAGGTTTTATAGAAAGACTGACTAATGAAACCATTAATCGCCTTTCGATTGCACTAGATGAAAACAATGGAAATTATAGTCCACTTAATGAGGGTGAAACTGTAAAAATCATTTAATAATTAAACAAATAAACTTTAATTGAATCATTAAGCCATTATTTTTAGTGAGATATTTGAGCAATATAATAAATTAAGCTACTCGATTAGATACAAAAATATTCGTTTAGAAAATCTATTATTCCAATTTGGCTTTTAATAATAAATTTAATAATTATAAAAATCGAACAGCTTCATCTATAATTAATTTTATTGTATTTTGCAACCTATTTAAGTATATTTGTTTTAATTTAGTAAAATGGCTTGATTGTTGAATCTAATTTTTGTCATGATAATTGTGCAACCCAATTTGATGACTTTTTTAAATTTATTTATTTCAAATTTATATATTTATTTCTAATATTGTTTTCATTACTAATTGAGAATAAAAATAAATTTAAAATAATAAATAAATTAACAATAAATGAACAATTAAATGAATAATTAAAATAAGTATTTAAAAATCAAATAAAAAAATAATTGTTAACACTAGGAAATAAAAAAATATCTAAATATTTCTACATTTGAAGTGTACAAAAAGATTTATTCACTCTGTGTTTTCTCTCTCAATCCAGTCATTCAGAATTTTCTGTTCACTCAGCCTTATTTCTTCCTTTGATATAATTAAATTTAAGAGTTCCCTCCCTTAATTTATTCCGACAACAAATTCTCTCCATTCCAATTAAGTCATGTAGAACATTTTTTCTACTTTATCGGGGACGATATACTCAAAAACGACACAAGAACATTTTCTTGAAGATTTGTTTACAACAAACAATTTTTTCGTACATCGCACTAGAGGGTTTTCATTTTCGGTCGAGAATGTTTATATTTTTGCAATGATTTTACTTACATTTTATATAGATCATAATTGATATTGGACGTGGTTAAAATTTCAAATCTTGCAATTGAAGACAGATATACTAGACATGGCACTGTCAATTATGGACATTTCAAATGTGAATGCCAAGATTAGTAAGAATAAATGTATATCATATATCAATCGAGGTAAACCTTTTTAAGCTTGCTTGTCACGAGTTAATTTTTTGTATAATAATAATAATAATAATAATAATAATAATAATAATAATAATAATAATAATAATAATAATAATAATAATAATAATAATAATAATAATAATAATAATAATAATAATAATAATAATAATAATAATAATAATAATAATAATAATAATAATAATAATAATAATAATAATAATAATAATAATAATAATAATATTAATAATAATAATAATAATAATATTTTCTACAAAATTTGACTATGAATCAGATTTATTTAAGGTATTTCAAGTGAAATCACTTGAAAAAGGCTGTGTCGAAAATTCGTGAATACCTTAATTAAATCTGATTCATAGTCAAATTTTGTAGAAAATATTATGTCACTTATAAAGAAATCAGAGGTGAAAAACACAAAACAATTCCATATAATAATAAAATAAAGTACTATGCCCGTGTCGCTCGATTTAAAGTATTTAATTAATATACAAAATAAATTTTAATAATACATTTTTCTTATGAGGAAATTAAAATATGAGGAAATTAAATTTAAAAAATTCAAAGTTTTGTTTAATTAAAATAAACCAAAAATAAAAAAATCTTTATTATTAATGGGATTTTTGTGTTTGTACGCCAGATGACAAATGTTTTACATCTGGTTTATAAAAATCTGTATTACTTTCATCTGTGAGCCAAATTTAAAATGCTATACGTAGAAAATTTGTTCATCATATTTACGTTTAATGTTTGCGGTTAAGTCAATTATATTAAAATGTTGTGTCCATTTATCCGTTGATACTTGCTAGTTACTTGATCCGGATATATTTTCAACTTGTCCCCTGGATCTGACTGTATATGACAATAAAGTATGTGTACATCTATCCTGCAGAATACACAATTATCTGGTAATAGCAAATTGATTATGGAAATCATGTATCATGCCTGATTTAATAAAGTTCATTGAAAAAAAAACAATTGAATAAGTGGATAAATTTTTTTAAAAATAGCTAATAACTATTTTTCATACAAGAATATTAACAATACTATACTAACAATAAGTGGAGTTTATTTAATTAGTTGTGTAAAAGGGATTATATTTTCGAGATTACTGTTTTTTTTGATTGTGTAAGTTTCAAACGCACGAATGTCAACGTTAAACGTTTGAAAGGAAACATTTTTCATTTTTTTCCTCTTCATCAAATCAATGCTGAAAAGTTTGTTCAAAATCTTATAGTTGGAGTGCCAGAAATCCATCAAATTTTGTTCGATATCACACAAAATGGCTTACAAATAATAAATTAAATACAAATGGTTCAACGAAACCAGTCCAGGCGAAAACTGTTAATTTACCGATAAAATAAGGTTTCCGTCAATTATTGAAAACCAGCCGATTCATAAATGACATTTTCGGTGGAATTTTTCCGAGTTGGTAAACTAATTCCAAAGCTGCAGCCACAAAGGGGTATGGCCACCAAACTCCAGATAATTGATTTCGGTCAATATCCTCCAAAATCGTTTTTAGGTCTATAAACATTTGTCTCTGTATCGAATTCAACTGAAAATCTACCAATTCCATTTCAAATTCTTCCCAATCCATCCATTCAAACATCTTTATATTTAAGTTTTCATACATTTAAGTGTCAAAATGAATAATATTTTTTGCATTTTCTACAAATAATTTAAACTGTATAAATAATGTTGAAAACGGTTCTATTGTTACTTCTAAAATACTTGCAAATACGTTTTGCTATTTTGACTTGATCCGGATTTTCATGAATTTCTAGATCTGTCATGTACGTTTTAGGTTTAGAAAATACTCAAAACTACAACTGATTATGTCACGTATAAAAATCCCACTTCCTTGCCAATAATACTGGGTGCCCCTTTTGAAGCAACAAATACGACTTTAAATACGAAATTAAATCGCATGGTTTATGTATGTTTTTCGTTGATATGATAGATTTTTACCCATCTTCAAGGTTCTCTTTTTAACGCACATTCTAACCATGCATCTTTGATAAAGTCTCTATCGTTGAATGGTTTTCCGTGTTTAACAATTACTTAAGCGACTTCAAAAGTGACATAAATTATATTTAAATTAGTTATGTTTGGGTTTTACAAAATTGTATAAAATGGAAAAACGGAAATTGTTAGATATTAATTAAAAATCAAAAATGTAAATATCTATATTTTTCGATGAGGAAAAAATGGTAACCAATGGAAAATGAAAGATTGAAGACATATAAAATAATTTTAAGATGATAGGAGGTTCCTAGAAAGAACTGGAACCAAAAAATTAATTAACTATTGTCATAAATTATTCAAAGAAAACACATAGGTCTTTAGTGAATTTCGCAGATGACAAATTAAGTGATCGCATACATTAATATTTGTATGGGAAATAATCTACATATACACAAACTCTGAAAAAAATGGAACTGGTCACTTTTCTGGTTTTAAAAATAAATTGTGAAATGCGAAATAATTCAAGTCATACAATAATTCGAAATCATAAAATTCCTTTGGGTTTCTACCACTGAGTTTCTGGTAAAATTGATTGAATGAAGTGCATTTCTTGTGATGGACAAATAAAAACGCAGTATTTTGTTAGAATCTCATAAATTTAGTACTGAACACAGGTAGCCAGATCGAGAAATATTTCCTATATATATTTTATTAATATTCCAACAATACTAACATACTTAGCTAAAGAACTTAATTCATTATTTTTGGTTTTAATTGCTCGTAAATATGTATATTTTTTTCAATTTTAGTTTTTACAAGAAGTCACTTATAAATAGTTTCATAGCGTCCTTTTTCTTGATGACGTTCTTGATATCACTGATGCAGAACATTAGTACCTTTTTTAGTTACGGCGTACGTATATGCTAATCAATTTTGAAACTGCCTTCTCGAATTAAGACTTTTGTTTTCTAGTTGAAACTACTATTTTTGTAGGTTATTTCGAAATCTAAAAAAAAAATTAACCTCGATTTTAGCAATGTGATAAATAATTTTCAGTACAATTTATTGAACGAATCGAAAATTTAGTGTCATACGTATATCTTTATAAGTAATAAACGGACCTCTCACGTATCACTACTCAATAAACGCATAAATATCCGTTAAATATATAAATATTTATTAAACGTGTAAATATTCAATAAACGGATACAAATATAATAATATTAAATTGATTGGAGTCCCTAGTTCTTTAGAAAATAAAAGCTATTTAATTACTAAAAACAGATCAATCCAATAAAAAACAAATTCCCCGAGCTTGGCATAGTAGCAGCCTGTGAAGTTAAAACAAAAATAATTGAATTAGGAAAAAACCTTTTAACTTCTTGCTGTCAAGTGATTTAATTTTGAATGTATTGATGAGGAGAAAGCCATATCGAAAAGTGATTTCCAAACTGTGAGACATGAAGTAATGCAAAGAGCGACACTATTAAAATTTGTAGAATAAAGAAATTTTACGAAAGAAAAACAGTTTATAAAGAAAAGAAGTTATTTAAAAAAATATTTTAAATTTTAATAGTTCTGAAATTCTAGATTTAAATTTCTTTATTTTGTTGAGGATACCTAAATAATGGAATAAAATAATTAATAAACATGTAAAATGATTGGGGGAAACAATGAGAAGTGAGTAAGATGTGGTTCTGGAGCTTAATAAAAAGAAAGTGAAAAAGAAATGTTGAACAACGAGAAAGGAATAAGAGAAAATCAATAAAAACAGACAATTAAATCAAAGAAGGTCATTTATAATTAACAAGTGCAAATTTTGGAAAACAAAAACAAAAGCAAAATTTGCACATTATCTCGAAAGCCCTTTCGAGATAAGGAAAGAAATATTGTTCGAAAATCCGGGAAAGGGCATCTCCAAAAAAATTAGTTATCTGGACAGATGTCAGTGATTATGGAGGCCCAAAAGGAATTAGCGTTAAAAGATATCAGAAATTCTATTCGACATCAGTAAGTGTTATTGAATGATGGAGTATAAAAAGGAAGCGCGATTGAAATCAAGGACACAAAAAAATAAGACAAAACTTGCAAAAGACAAAAATTGCGAGATAAGAAATTTGCAGGAGACAAAGAATTGCTGAAGACAAAGAAAGACAAAAAAGAAACTAAAGAGAAATTTGAAACAGAAATTAAGCAAGGTCAAAGCAAAGCAAAGCAACTAAATCAGAGTTACCGATCTCAGAAACCCACCACAGTCGTCAGGTGATTGTAAAGCCAATTGATCCGAAAAGTGCTATTCTTCCCGAAGGGTTGCAATAAGCACTAATTGTGATTGATTGATAATTCGTTGTTTCATTTTAAAGTAGAGATAAAGTGTATTAATCAATAAAGTTTATATCGTTTGGAGTTCGTTACTGTTGTTTAAAAGCATGCTTGAAGTCAGATCGACAATAATTTCAGTTCGAATTCACCGACAACCCCAACATATTTGGTGAGCCCGACGTGATCAAGGTAGGTGAAAAGTGATTGAAAAGAAACATTATTTTAACCAGATTAGAGGTAAATTGAAGATTCTGAAAAATTTTGTATTGAAGCTTGAAGCAGAGGTAAAATATTAATTGTGTTAATAAAATCGAAATTCAGATTGTGTGATTTGAGGAAATTTATTAATGTGAATCGCTATAATTTACGAAGCAAAAGTAAAAAAGAACTTGTAATGAGTTGTGAAGACTTGCCGGTTTCAATCGCTAAAGAAAGTAATGATTTTGCCAGTTGTCAAAGATTACCAGTTGAACAATATGGAGGCTATCCAGTTATTTTTGTTGATTTTATGAGTGACTACTACATGTATGCAACAGCATATGGATGGTCCCAAGCAATTATGATTCAAAGGCTACATTTATATCTAAAAGGAGCAGCGAGAGAGGTGTGGCAGCAAATTGACAAGAAAGCAGTTGGCAATGATTGGGCCAAGTTAAAAGATGCGCTGGCAGCTAAACTCATTGTAGGAGATATAAAAAGACTAATGCGTCAAAAGTTTTATAGTCGAGTTCAAAATCCAAATGAAACAGTGAGCGAATTTGCCTACCATTTATCAACCTTAGCAAGTAAATCATTCGAGGACGACTCAAAACAACCAGGTATAGCGAAACAGATGCAAGAATTGGTACAAGATCATTTTCTGTCTGGAGTAAACAAAGAAATAAAAACAGCATTGTGTTGCGTAGATTATGATAATTTCAATGATCTTGTTAAAAAGGCAATTAAAATTGAATTAAACTTAAAAAGTACGAAAGAGAAAGCTCATGCATTTGCAATACTTCCAGTTAAAAGAGAAAGATTGATTACCACACCGCGGAGCAGTAGGGAGACAGTAAATACACTCCAGCAATCAAGAAGTCCATCGCCAAGTTGGAGAAATGAAAATAGAATAAACAGATCAAGCGGTAAAATGCAAAGTAATGAAAGAATAAGTCTCATCCAATGTGAAAATTGTAAAAAATTAGGGCATTATACAAATCAATGTTGGTTTAGAAATGATGGCAGTAGAACCCCAAGGAGAGTAGTTTCTAACTGGCAGAGAAATGAGATAGAAAATAATTATCGAAGAATAGCGCTTGATAAAAAGGCTAATGTTAATGATGTTCAATGTTATCACTGTGGGAAAAGGGGGCATATTTCAAGTAATTGTTTCACAAAATCAAGGTCAGCATCCACTTCTCCATCAACACAACGTGATAACGTGAATATAAATGGACAAATTCAATGTCGTGCATGCAAAGGTTATGGACATATGGCGAGATCTTGCCTAAAAAAATTGAATAAATTTCAAAGACCAATATTAAAGAAAACAATAAAATTTCAAGATGAAAGTCAATCTTCCAGCAATCTAGCCTTCGTTCAGCAAGACAATTTTAGAGAAAAAATCAAAAGCGATGTGGAAATCCTTAATCAGAAATTGAATAGACTATTATCAAAATTTGAATCAGATGATGAAGCTGATACTCATATGGTAGACGGGGGAGAAGTATCCGGTAGTGAACCCGAATCAGGCAATGATCCAAGTAGTAAAATTTGCGATGATTTACAAAGTGAAATAAGCACAGTATTCATTACCAAAGTTCTACGGCTGAGTGCAGATCCAGAGGCGAATTCTCAGAGGTTGATTGAAGTCTTAGAAAAATTGCTTAAGATGCCTTCGAGTTTGAGAAAAACCATATCTGTTATAAAATTTTGTGCCAAGTGTTATAAAGTAAACAAACAAAATGTATTTAAAGACATAATGAGACTATTGGGGCAATCCCTGCGAGAGCATAAATGGCTAGATCCTATAATTGTCAAAGTAATTGGACTAGACAACACAATTTAGTTTTGCCAAATTGGAGCGTATGAAAAAGTAAATGAGTTGTAAAGGGAGGTTATGCACAAATGTAAAGGTTGGAAAATAGAACTTGAATTTATGGAGCAAAGGCTAGAGGATGATGATTATTTGATCGATTGTGGAATAATCCCTGTAGTGGAAAACGAAATAAAAATCCTGAATATAATTAAAACTAAAGAAACCGTTAAAAATGATTTCGATGAAATTGAAAGTGATTTAATAAAAATATTGATCAATGGAAATACAGTTGAGGTTAATGATAAATTAGATATAATTTTAAATTCAGAATTTGACGTGGAAGAAAAATTAAAACTTTTGGACTGTATTAGACCTTATTTGAGTTATGAAACTGGTTTGGAGAAACAATAAAGGCTGTTATTCGGAAATTCGGACAAGAATTTAGAGAACAAGGCATTTATATTGAACCATTTGTGATATTATTAAT
This sequence comes from Schmidtea mediterranea, assembly GCA_022537955.1. NCBI lineage: Eukaryota > Metazoa > Platyhelminthes > Tricladida > Dugesiidae > Schmidtea > Schmidtea mediterranea. The sequence continues at coordinate 53,320,477 of CM039681.1, forward strand.
GATAAATGATCAAGGTGTAGAATATACAGATGAGCATTGGTGTACAAAATCAAGTAAACTGCGTCGAAGGGCAGCAGAAATCATGAGTAATGACGGAATCATTGTGTTGATGTAAAAGGGTTTTGAGTTAGATGATGACGAATATTTATTCGATTGTGGCTGTGTACCACGAAAGCTTGATGAAATTGGGTATTTTACGGACGAGGAACCTTTTACAAATTTTATTAATGAGATAACTGCCGTTAAACAATTAAATAATAGCAAATCAACAAATTGGAGTAAATTTGAGTGGCCAAATTTTAATTATGAAACGAAGAGTAGTAATAATGAAGTGTATGAGAAAAGTGAAATGATCAAAAATGAGGTAGAAAACGTCATTGCACCAAACATAAAAGAAAGTGCGACATAAACAGAAGTTAAAAGGGAGGTTTGTGCAACAGAGACAGCAACTGATGAAGCAAAGGTGGAACCGTGTAAGAGTCCATATGAAATAAAATGCGAAATAGTACAGAAACTCCAAGAGGAGAGAAGCCAGGTTAGTTTGATTAAAACAAAAGGAATTCTAAAGTCCTTAGCTAGTGAACTGTATAACAAAATGAAATATATATTCAAAAAATTGCAAAAAAATTAAAAAAGAGACTCCCTTCTGTTTTAGAATATGCGAAAGAAAATATGGAATTTTGTGATGAAGATGTGATATTGAGTATGATAAAAGATGAAATAGATAAAGAAACGGTACTGACAATTATGAGTTACATTTTACTAGAAATTGGAGCATACCTTTGTTTAAATAATGATAAAGAAGAAGAGATGATTGAAGCGGCGACCAAGGTTCTGAATAAACATGTTGGTGGCTGCATAAGTGAAAATGGAGGTTGGAAAAAGTTAACAAAAGACTAACCTAAACAAACAGAAGAAATAAATTAAAAGTGTGGAATTGTAATGAGAAGAAAACCAATGAAAATTCCGTTTATAATGTTTATGATATTGACGTTATGTGGAATTGTAACCCAAACTACGTCATTAGTTGCATATGATTGCTCTCAAACAGAATTGGGGAAGATTTATTCTGTGGTAGATATGACAGAATGCCCCGACGCGTATCCGATGAAACTGAAAATAAAAAATGAAAAGAAGTATTACGTTTATCAGGAATCGGGCTTTCGACGAGAATGTAGTGTTAAAAGAACGCGTTTCATATTTTATTGTGGAAAGTGGAGTCATACGTCACTAATCAAGATGTATGCAATTCCAAGACCAGTTGATATAAATCCAGAAAATTGTGTAGCCGCGTTTCAAACAGGAGAACTTAAAATTAGATCAGAAATCAGATTAAAAGCCAAGTTAAATCACGAGGTACGAGAAACAATTATTGAAAGAGGAGTAATGAAAGCTAATGGTGATTGTGTAGGGAATCTTACAAAATGAATGGAGAAATTATCGATAAAGTTGTCGTTATGGAAGAATATTTAACAGAGTTAAAGGAATTCGAGGGAGCTTTTGATGATGACACAGGTAAGTTACAAACTCATCCATTTTGTAACATGAGACAAACGAGTTGTCAAACAGGAGAATCAATCCTTGTGTATGAAGTAAAAACAAATCGGTGCAATTTAGTACATCTAAAAACAATGAGTTTTAACGAAATTGTTGGAGAACAATTGAGAGAAGGATCGGAAAATTTAAACGCGAAAGTAAGAGCGAATGTGACACTTAGAATTACTCCTTTGATAACAAGAAAAACTCCAGTAGTGTTGATGTCAACATTGCCAGATGATGGTATGAGATTCATTCGGAAAAACATTGTTAACAAATGTGGCCAAACAGCGTATGAAACCAATTATAAAGGAATTTATGTATCGACGAAAAACATTGAAGAAGCCCAAATTCGAATACATAGCATGGATTAATGAATTATTTCAATAATAAAATGGATTATTTATTTCATTATAGTCAGAGTATCATGGGAAATATATATGGAGAAATGATATTAAATGATTGCAAGTTAAATAAAGAAATACTTCGAAATAGAATGGCTATGGCAATTATAAATCCAAATCTAGTGGCACCTATCTTAATTTCAGAAAATAGTGTATTTGCAAGAATATTTGGCGAAGCATTGTATAGTTATAAATGTAAAGAAATCTCTGTTCAGATTATAAAATACGAGCAGTGTACAAATAAATTGCCTGTAAGTGTCAATGGGAAATTGAGATTTATGGAGCCAATAACTCGAATATTACTAGATGAAGATACAAAACCCAAGCTATTAAAGTGCAATAGGTTATTGGCACCATTATATCGGTTAACCTTAGATTCATGGATATCCTTGCCAGATCACAAAGGAGTGAGAACTCCAGAGAGATTATAGTTGACAAAACTTGAATATCTAATTAATTTTAAATCATTAAATAAACTAGCTCAAATTGGATTGTATTCTCAAGACGATGTTGAAGAAGCACAGATAAATTTGTTATTTCCGTCAAAAAAGGAAAGAGTAATTACCGAGATGATTGATACTATATTGACGCCAGATCACTATAAAAAAGCAACGTATAACTCGAAAAAGATTTGGGGTAAATTTTTGTTTATGGGACAAGCTTGTGTAGGTCTAATTGGAATATATGCTATTATTATTATGCTCAAAGTTATGGTATCTCATATATTGACTACTCGCCAATTATATATTATTTCAGGATGGTCATGGAAATTGATTATTGGGTGCATACCCTTTCTCGCAAGATTCATAATTACTAATCATCAATACAAAGAAATGGGAAAAGTAAAATCAAAATTAAAACACAGACGATGTAACGCTGATTCAAGCTCAGACAATGAAAGTGGGAACGGAGGGAATGACAATGACAAGATAGAAACACCACCATCGTACTACTGTAAAAGAGACACAGAGAGAGCACTCAAAGATAAACTAAAACTAAAATCGGTAAATGTTGATCCATCAAGAGTGGATGAAACCGATACATTTAGTCAGCTATGCATTCCTAAAACATTTCTTCCAACAGCACCAATATATCCGGCTGAGAAACTAAAAGAGATGAAGCCAATTAGGAATATTGAATTACTGACTGAGCGAGTTGAGCCATCAAGCGCAGATATCGAGATAAAAACATGCTTGGATTGCTAGGAAATTATGTTTTGATGACGTTTGGAACAAGAGGAAGACAACCTAGAATGTGGATACAATTAAATAAACATTGGGTTGAAGCCATGATCGATTCCGGTTCAAGTCATACAATAGATGAAGTATTGAATTCCGACGAAAGAAATCAAATACAAAGCACCAAGGAGATTGTAAGGTCTCTGACAAAAAACAAGTTGAGTATCATTGGGAAGATTAACGTAAAATTAATTATTGGAAATATAGAAGTTGTTCATGATGTGCTAGTGATGAGAAAAAGCCCAATACAATGTATAGTGGGAATGGACGTCTTGGAGCAACTGAAAGGGATTTCTCTTGATTTAAAAACCGGAAATTTAATTGCAGGAAAAACCGGTAAGTTATTCATGAAGTTGGAGATGTGTTTTTAAACCAGACATTAACAGTACCACCACAAAGTGAGATCATTTGTTATGTTAATACGATGGGAGTGCCGGATGATGAGTTTATATTTGAACCGAGTAAAACGTTAATAGCGAAATATGATACTCCAATGTGTGATGAAATAGTAAAAGAGCAAAATCAACTAATTCCGGTTCATATTACCAACGTTAATGATAAAACAGTATCACTAAAACCAAAAACAAAATTGGGAAAATTAACGAAGATATTAAAAATTGGAAATAAAAAGTTACCAAAAAATATTAAAATATATAAAGAACCCCAAATCACTTGTAAAGAATTGTCGGAAGAGCAAATACAAATATTCACCAAATTATTGATCAAGTATCAAGATATTTTCGCAAAACATGAGTATGATTTGGGGGTGACTTTAATAATAGAACACGAAATCCCATTAATGGATGAAACTCCAATCAAGTTACGACCATATAGAATTCCATATGCACATCAAGATGAGAGTGATAGACAAATAAAAGCCATGAAGGAATTTAATATCATAAGAGACAATTTTTCACCATTCTCATCATCCATTGTAGGTGTAAAGAAAAAAGATGGCGAATTAAGATTTTGTGTTGATTTTCGAAAATTGAACCAAGTTACGAAAAAAGATAAATATCCAATTCCAGTTCCTCAAGAAATGTTTGATCGAATGGGAGAATCACAGTATTTCACTGTTATTGATTTAAACAAAGGTTATAATCAGTTCAAAGTCAAAGAAGAAGATAAAGGAAAAACCGCGCTTTCAGATAGAAAAGGTTTGTATGAATTTAATGTTTTACCTTTTGGTTTAACAGGTGCTCCAGCCACCTTTCAAAGAGGCATGAATTTCGTGTTGTGAGATATTCCACATGCATTAGTTTATATCGATGATATTATAATATTTTCAAGCTATTTTAATGAGCATATGAGAGATGTCGAAATGATGTTCAAACGACTTAGAGAAGCGAATCTGAAAATCAAACCCTCAAAGTGCGAATGGGGAAAATCGGAAGTAACGTATGTTGGACATATTATATCACGAAAAGGTCTTCAACCAAATCCAGATAATGTAAAGAAAATTGAAAACTATCCAACTCCTAAAAATGTCGATTATGTCAGACAGTTCCTTGGATTAGCAAGCTATTATCGAAAATTTATTAAAAACTTTGCACATATTGCCCAGCCACTGAAAATGTTATTAAAGAAAACTACAAAATTTGTGTGGGGACAAGCCCAACAAAATGTATTTGATATCTTCAAACAAAAGTTGATAATGAACCCAATATTAAGATATCCAGATTTTACGAAAACATTTATGGTAATGACAGACGCAAGCAATTGCGCACTAGGAGCAGTGTTGGGACAACAAGTGGAAGATGAAAAGGATCATGTAATCGCATATGCAAGTCGATCATTAAAACCCCATGAAAAGAACTATTCAACTATTGAAAAAGAAACTCTAGCTTTAGTATATGGAATAACAACATTTCGTCAATATTTGGTTGGTAGAAAATTCATTGTTTATACGGACCATAACCCATTACAATGGCTAATGAAACACCGAGATGCAGCAAGTAAGTTAATCAGATGGTCTTTAGCTTTACAGGAATACGATTTTGAGATCAAATATCGTACAAGAAAATCCAATGCTAATGTGGATGCTTTATCAAGAATCTCTAGTAATGAAATTAATAATAATGAAGAGGAAATAAAATTGAGAGATACAATATTCGCTGTAATTAAAGCAGCAAATAATGTACCTGAGTTTCAACGAGAACAAGAAATGGATGAAGAATTACAACAGATAATAAGGCATACAGTAATAATCCAAAAGAATAGTGAATTAAAACAAATAATTGATGAAAAGCATACATACGTAATTCATGAAGGGATTTTGAAATATATTCATAACAATAAATTGCGAATAGTAGTTCCAAACAAGCATAGAGATACATTGTTATTACGGTATCATGATGGTGCTCTGAGAGGACATTTATCTGCAAGAAAAAAGCTATCGCGATTAAAGTTAAAGTATTTTTGGAGAACAATGGAGCAAGATGTAAAACAATGGTGCGGCACCTGTAAGATTTGCCTGGCTCGAAGAAACACTGGGAAAAAAATAAAAGTCCCGCTCAAGCCAATGCCTATACCGGCAGCTCCAATGGAAATAGCAGCGATGTATATTGTCGGGCCTTTACCCGAGACAACGAATGGAAATAAATACATTATTGTATTCTGTGACTATTTAACAAAATGGCCAGAAGCATATGCTTTGCCTAATCAAAAAGCTGAAATGGCTGCTCAGATATTCGTTGAAAATATTATATTTAGATACGGAGCTCCAAAGAAATTATTGACAGATCAAGGGACAAATTTTCAAAGCGAATTATTCAAATCCATAACAGAGTTATTTGGAATTCATAAATTAAATACGTCACCATATCACCCTCAAACAGATGGGTTAGTTGAAAGATTCAATTGTACCTTGATAAATATGATTTGGTCATATGTAAATAGCAAATAAAGAGATTGGGATTTATTTATTCAGCCATGTTTGTTTGCATATAGAAATGCAGTAAATGAAAGTACTGGAGAAACACCTTTCTACTTAATGTATTTAAGACGGAACAATATGCCAATTGATTTGGAATTTCAATCCCCAACTTCTCAATACTTGGATATTCCAAACTATAAAGTTATAATGCAAGAAAGACTTCAATCAGCTTGGATAAAAGCTGGATTAAAAATAAAATATCGCCAAGAGCAATACAAAGAAACCTATGATAAAAAAGCGCATGAGCACGGCATTACAATTGGAGATCTAGTATATCTAAATCGACCTGAGCCAGTTAAAGGGTTGTCAACAAAATTGCAGAGGCCATTTAAAGGTCCGTATACAGTTTGTGATGCAACAGCAACAAATCTAAAATTGCGTCCAATTAATAATAAAAGAGCAGAGACAATTGTTGTTTACTCTAATAGATGTAAAAAAATACCTAAATCAGAATATCCAGTGCGGTCAAAACAAAGGAAAACAAAAAATGAAATTAATGTTCAACAAAAATTTCAAAAAAATCCAACTCCATTGAGTTATTTGAATAAAGTCTTATTTATCAATGCGGTAATGATAAATATCGTAACCAATATTAAAGGAACCAAAATCAACCTACTCTGTGTAGTTAAAAAAGTACCATTATTGGGTAAAATCGATATCTCTTCAACAGTTCTTGGTATAATAGGGATTTGTCTTTGCGGAATAACGGATGGAATCGAAGGTGGTTATTTATCAGACCTATCCAAGTCATTTATAAATCATGAGAAATATGGATATGTGACTCGACAATTAACGACGAATTACAAATATCCTTGGGTAATAAGACAATATAATCTTCAAACAAATACGAATAAAAATATCTACAACTTCATACGAATTTTTATTTGGACAAAAGAAGGGACAAACCTCGTTAAAATTGAACCCATAGTAAATTAAAATTGGGTGTATTGGAAAATAAGAGTGCATCAGAAAGTTCAAGTTATTTTACAAAGATATACAATCAATATGCTCAACAATAAAAAATCTTTTATCATATATCAGAAATTACGAACAAATCTCGCTTACAGCCTTTCAATGTACTATTACGAAAAGCTTTTGGATAACAATTTAACGTAAATGGAAAATCGATGGACTCAATTTAAGGTCCATCACGAAATAATCTACCTTAGAAACAAAACAAAACGGACAGAGATGAAAATTCAAAATAATGAAATAATGGCAAAAAATGAGGCAAAAATCGTAGAAAAGGTAAACATTTATATTAATAATAAGATTCAGGTAGTACTGTACAAGTATCACACGAGTGCTAGATTCAGTCTTCAAAATCTGAAAACAGGACTCATTATAAATTATGTCGTAACAAAAATCCAATACGGTCATTGGAAAATCAATGTAGAGCATTGGCAAATCATATTCGTTGAAAAAAAACTTATTCCTGTGAACAATAACTTGTTTAATGAAATAACTAATATTCATAACTTGATTCTGAATTTAACTTTTTCATCTATAAAAAAAATAAAAATCGCTCATTGGTACTTGGTACAAACTCATTCTCTAATGATTTTACTGAAACATTCTTCACATGTATGCTGATGACAATCCCAAGCGCTATATTGCCTATATATACAATCATGATCTCAAAAACTGATAACAATAACAATAGTTCTCATCGTGTACAATATCATGAACCAGATACCCTTTAGGGTATAGAGACATGGGTGTAGTAAGATGATTTTGTTATGCATGATATTTATTAGTAGCATTACTATTATTATTTATCTATCCTTCATCCTTTTGATAGATCTTAAAGAAATGTACTTTTATTCATAATCTGAAATTTGTTTAAATATTTAAAATTAAATTTTGTTATCGTGTAAATTGATTGGATGAATGATCACATGACTGCGGCGGTGGAATTTCGGGTATAAAAGAGATGGTTGCTGCTGAAATGCTTTGATTCAAAAAAAAATTGTATTCAAAACTATTATCGACAATTGAGAAGATTTCAAAAGGAACCAGGTTATATGACGATTATTTCAGAGAAAAAAGGAGTCGAATGGAGAAAGATGTCAAATTATTTGAAAATCTAAAAGTACCTAATTGGGCAAGAAGGGGAGATGAAGAAATGAGAGTGTGTTTATTTGAAATAGAACGAAACAAAAAATTGAAATTGGCTGAAGAATTATTGAGCAAGAAGGAAGAAACATGGCAATTACATGTCATTAAAGGTTCAATCGAAATATTAAATAATGACGGAACGATATGGAATGAAATGCCAAACAGAACATCATGGCAAATTTCAAAGGAAATATGGCAAAAACAAATGACAGCAGCCAACGGGGTTGCGTGGTTAATCCTAGAATGCCGAGTAAAAAGTTCCACAAATTATGAAGTGAAAAGAAAATTGTCAATCAAGGAAGATAATGAGTTGCTTCCAATAACGGAGGACATGTCGAAATACAGAAAATCCTTTCTGAGAAAACAAATCGCAAAGGAGGAAATAAGAAAATCTATCATATTTATGGACGCGGAATATGGCTTAAATGAGAAAAATGAAATGGTCCCGCTATCAGCGTGCCTAATAGAATATACTGGAAAAATTATATTCAATTCGTTGATAACTCCAAGAGATAAATTAAAAAATTATGTCACGCATGTACATGGGATCACGAAAAAAATGTCAAGGAATCAGGAAGATCAGTATAAGAGTATGGAAAAAATTCATGAGTTAACGACCCGGAAAATTTTAGTTGGCCATGATCTAAGAAATGAGTTGTTATATAGTGGAGTCCAAGCCAATGATCTATGGGGAATACGAGATCTAGTGGCAGCTAGATAAAAAGGGGAGTACCAAAAAATGGACAATGGTTCAAACTATCTATTGTGGCAAACGAAGTGTGTGGAATTAAAATGCAGAAAGGAAATCATTCTGCTCTGGAAGATGCTGAAGCTGTTAAAAGAATTTATTTGAGTATTGAAAATGATTCGGAAGACGACATGAATAATAGTGAACCAATAGCAAAAAGAGTTTTCTCATTAGAAGAATATCAGAGGAGGACAGCCCTACCGAGATGGAAGGAGTTTAATGAGTTACAAAAAGAAATTGTGCTGCAAACAATGGAACAGACTTTCCACACATTGGCAGAAATTCCGACAATCAGGAAACAAAAAGATCAGTTACAAAAAGAAAATAAATTAAATTTGGCAAAAAATAGCACAATTCGGGTACAATGAGCACTCAAAAGAAAACTACGAAGTGAAAAAGAAACTCAAACAATGGAAGAAATTTCGATAAAAAAGAAAATTACAATCGATGGAAAAGAACTCCAGTTATCAAAAATTGTGGCGATTTATAAAAATGGAAATCAAGAGGTCAAAATTGTGGATCCTCAATAAACATTTGCGAATTACTTTGATTTGATATCCCCCAATTTTAAAAAAAAATAAAAATATTTGCGAGTTACTTTGATTTGTTATCCCCCAATTAAAAATAAAAAATAAATAAATAAATAAAATAAATTAAAATAATCAAATTATAATTAAAATAACTTTGGATGAGTATAGTAGTAATAGAAAAATACCAATACGCTCTGGAGTAAAAACCTTATAAGGAGTTACTCAGAATATAAATAAAAAATATAAACGGTATTAGTAAATTATAAACATTGTTATTTACTCATATTCTCTATAATAATTGTTATTGTGTCTTTATTAGCGTTATTTTTATTATTATTATTATTATTATTATTATTATTATTATTATTATTATTATTATTATTATTATTATTATTATTATTATTATTATTATTATTATTATTATTATTATTATTATTATTATTATTATTATTATTATTATCATCATCATCATCATTAATATTATTATTGTCATATAAAATTCGGAAATATTCTTGTGAACCCCAATGCCCGAACTTCGGAATTTGGAGCTCATAAGAGGAGTTAATTCGCCGCCTGCAGCACGGGCGTAACCAGCGGCGAAATCAACCCAGAAAAAAAGGTTTTTCGTAAAACTTAATAAATATTTCTAATATAAAATTTATTAAATATTTTTAATTATTATTATTAAAATATAATTTTTCAAATAGTTTTAAAATTTTTTTACAAAGGAAAAATTGAATTGGCAGTTGAACTTTAAAAAAATTAAAATTTTAAATTTTGAAACAAGCAATAAATAATTTAAAAAAAAATTATTATGAATAGATCAAAACTTACCAATCTAGCATATAGTCCATTCAGTGGTGTTCGATTTGATGGTGTTCAGTTTAATAATAAATTATTAATTATAAATAAATTTCCAAAATTCGATACCTTCATTCGACATGGATCAATAAAGTCATTTGTGCCTCTACTAGATCGCCAAAAATGAGAAATTAATCCGTGCAGTCTATATAAATTTCGACAGGCACCAGGGATAATATGAAGTGAGATATAAATACAAACAGGCAAACAAAATTCATCAGTTTTTTAGGGATATGTGTGAGTCAATTAACTAGCCAATTAAAATAATTTTGTATTCATTTTTTTTCTTTCGCATTTTTGAATTCAATATTTGTTATCTGGACAAGCTGTCCAGATAACGGCGACATGAAGGGGAATTTTGTACTGTTATTAATTATGTAACATCTTAATAACAAGATAATATAATTGCAAGAGGATCTTGACCTGAGAAAAATGTTCAATTATCTATAATTGAAATTCAAGTCAAGAGAAATATTTTTTAGTCAACCGATAAAACTACAAAATTAACTAATAATTATATTTTTAAATATAGAAAATCATTAAAAAAAAAATTTGAAAATTTGAAACATAATATTGATTTGATGTTGAATAATTTTTTGTTTATCAAGCATATATTGTTTAAATATTGCAATTTGAACAATTTAAATCCATGGAATAAACATGGAAAAATTTTGTGATAAAAAAAACTGTGAAATGATTTTGTATTGATCTTGTACCTTTGTACCCTCAATTTTGATGCTTATAATGCCTCGCAGTTTATGCTGCATAAATACGTACTATTTTACATTGAGATAAATACACATTTCGTAAATATATATATATATATATAATTTAAAGAAAAGAGGCATACAACACTAAAATATAATAATTATAAATAATGGTAAGATTGTTAAGGGCCACTGTTGTTTATATTATCGGAGTAAAATTTAAACTAAAATATACATATTATAGACTAACTCAAAAGCTAATTCGAGGACGAATTTTTTTAATAGGAGGAGAAAGTGATTTCCAAACTGTGAGACATGAAGTAATGCAAAGAGCGACACTATTAAAATTTGTAGAATAAAGAAATTTTACGAAAGAAAAACAGTTTATAAAGAAAAGAAGTTATTTAAAAAAATATTTTAAATTTTAATAGTTCTGAAATTCTAGATTTAAATTTCTTTATTTTGTTGAGGATACCTAAATAATGGAATAAAATAATTAATAAACATGTAAAATGATTGGGGGAAACAATGAGAAATGAGTAAGATGTGGTTCTGGAGCTTAATAAAAAGAGAATGAAAAAGAAATGTTGAACAACGAGAAAGGAATAAGAGAAAATCAATAAAAACAGACAATTAAATCAAAGAAGGTCATTTATAATTAACAAGTGCAAATTTTGGAAAACAAAAACAAAAGCAAAATTTGCACATTATCTCGAAAGCCCTTTCGAGATAAGGAAAGAAATATTGTTCGAAAATCCGGGAAAGGGCATCTCCAAAAAAATTAGTTATCTGGACAGATGTCAGTGATTATGGAGGCCCAAAAGGAATTAGCGTTAAAAGATATCAGAAATTCTATTCGACATCAGTAAGTGTTATTGAATGATGGAGTATAAAAAGGAAGCGCGATTGAAATCAAGGACATAAAAAAATAAGACAAAACTTGCAAAAGACAAAAATTGCGAGATAAGAAATTTGCAGGAGACAAAGAATTGCTGAAGACAAAGAAAGACAAAAAAGAAACTAAAGAGAAATTTGAAACAGAAATTAAGCAAGGTCAAAGCAAAGCAAAGCAACTAAATCAGAGTTACCGATCTCAGAAACCCACCACAGTCGTCAGGTGATTGTAAAGCCAATTGATCCGAAAAGTGCTATTCTTCCCGAAGGGTTGCAATAAGCACTAATTGTGATTGATTGATAATTCGTTGTTTCATTTTAAAGTAGAGATAAAGTGTATTAATCAATAAAGTTTATATCGTTTGGAGTTCGTTACTGTTGTTTAAAAGCATGCTTGAAGTCAGATCGACAATAATTTCAGTTCGAATTCACCGACAACCCCAACAATTTTTATATTAAAATTTGTAGAAAAAAAAGATTTTAAAAAAGTATCACAGTTTTAAAAGAATAGAAGTTATTTAAATAATTTAAAATGTTTTAGAAATTTTAAAATTCTAAAAAAAGTAAAATTTCTATTTTTAAAAATAGAAGAAAATTTAAACCAATCAAAAAACAACAAATAAATTTTAAATGAAAATCAGAACGCATTTTGGTACTTTTGCGTTGAAAATAACTATTCCGCGAGAAACTGAAGAGGATTATTTAATAATCAAAACTTTTTTCAATATAATTATTACTTTGCAGCAGGGGCTTATTTTATTATTCACTTTTCTGATATATTATTGTATGCTGTTACCAAGGAATTACCGTTTTAATTTTCAGAATAGTAAGGAAAACATCTAAATTAATAAAATTAACATTTCAAACAAAAAACTTTATAATTATGATACATTTTTATTTATTTATTTTTGCAATAGTTTTTTTTTTAAGTTTTAATATTTACTTCCTGATTTTAAGATTAAATTGACAAATTTTTATCTTAATAAGTAAAATTTAAATTTTATGTATATTTTGCTTTAATTATTAGGTGATAGGCTGCCAAGTTTAGGGAAATAATGTCATAATTAATTTTAAGCTGATTTAATAAAAATTGAAGACATAATTACCCGGAGTGTAAGCTCGTACATTGGACTAATAATAAATAAATAATAATAATTGTTAAATAGATGCCTGCTTAAATATTTTTCGAATATCAAAAAACAAACGTTTTTAAAATAAGTTTACATAGTCAATATTTACAAAAATTAGTTATGTTTTAATTTTCAATATTAAAAAAATTAATGGTTTCAGCACGTTAAATGAATCGTGATTTTGTTGCTCATTAAACTTGTGATTTTTGCAGAGTGGGTGTGGTGATACCATTTTCTCTAAGGCCACGTAAGGCCAAGGGTTCATAACTGCACTTTGATGTACTTTTCTCACGTGACATCTCTTAGAAACAATAAGAAAGCTTTTCATATTCAAAAGGTTATCATAATTACAATGATAACTCAACTAATAATATAAAGCTATTAATACTATTTATAAAATATTTTCTCATCATTACAGGACATTATAAAATATTAAGTTATTAGAGAAATATTTTTGTCAATTTATTTGAAAATTGAGGAAGTCAATTACGGTAGAGCAAATTTTATATTCTCTTATGACATCTTTAATAAACATTATTGGATACTAATTTAATATAATCTATAACTACGAACAAGACAAAGGTTTGCTGCTAGAACTTAGAGTCCATTTATAAATGACGTCGCACAATTCAGGACGATTTTGACCCATCCTCGATTGGTCATGGAGGCCACAAAATTTACATCCCTTCAAGTATGACACCACCAAGCTATGTACATGTCTTTCCGACAAAACTAGATGTCCCGAATGTTATGAACATTTTCCTACAATTATCAAACAAAGTAATACTAACTATAGAGATATTTGAAACTATATAGTAAAAAGGCAAAAAATCTAGAAAGTAAAATTATTACAGTGCATTCCACAAAATGAAAATCTCTAGTAGAATCAAACAATTATTAAAAATGTTTAATAATAATAAAAATAATAATAATAATAATAATAATAATAATAATAATAATAATAATAATAATAATAATAATAATAATAATAATAATAATAATAATAATAATAATAATAATAATAATAATAATAATAATAATAATAATAATAATAATAATAATAATAATAATAATAATAATAATAATAATAATAATAATAATAATAATAATAATAATAATAATAATAATAATACCTTGAAACAATCCAAATTTTATTCTTCTTCATTCTTTCACAGCCTAGCAAAATAGTCTTTCATGGAATAAATAGAAATAATTTGAATCTTTTCACTTTGTGGAATGCATATTTCATTCAAATCATGCTTTTTGACCAATCTTCACTTCCGGTTTCTTCTTTTGTAAAAATTATCATTTCATGGTGCGACTCTTTATGGCCTGGTACGTTCAATAAGTATAATTAATTTTGTTTATGTGTCACAGTATGAACGCGAAGCATGATTAGTGACGCAAATCTTATCGCTAATCACAAATTGTATTAAGGGATCAAGAGTTAACAGCTTGAAAAAATGAGGAAGGTGTTGATCCGCTTTCAAGCTCTGAGCTACAAATAAAGAAAGGAATTTATCTTGACCGTTATGGAATTTCTAGAACTTCCCTGGTTTGACCTAAAAAACAACTGGTAAAAGTAGAAGTATATTTGCTATTATCCTGAATTAATAACTTATTGGATTTGAACAGAACTTATAATCAGTGTATTTTACAATTCGTGGCAAGTACCGGCTGCTGGTACATGGATATCGCCTTTGACATTAGGACTACTACTGTTCAAATGAAGATCTTCATGGAGCTCGAATTCTGATTGGTCATGTCCCGAAAAAAGGGAAAATTCCGCTCCCGTTTGATTGCGATGCTTGGTACTTCTATTTCGTCCTGTCGAGAACCTGGATAGGGTGTATTCGGCATCCCATAGCGACTGCCGGTAGTGTGCGAATAGAAATTCGGCCCTCGTTTCTCCGTGTTCCTACTGAGAAATTAAAATTAATCTTTGTTTCGTATTGACATTTGTTAGTAATAATAATGATTGGCATAGTTGAATGTTCCGGAGTTGTAGTTCACCTAATTGTTCATGAACTTATCTCTGTCTATGCCGCATTTAAGGGCTCCTGCGTCCGTACTGGTGACATGGTAGAATCATATTTGTGTAAATTCGACGTGTTCAGTGCATCATGAAAAAATAAAATGATCATTACGTTCTTCGTATTGTTTCAGAGTATCGTCCTGTTGGGGGTTGGAGGGACGTAGAAGGTCTGATTTGACGGTTATCGTCGCTCATGCTGCTTGACTCTTATTTTTTTTCATTGAAGAAATTTTTCGGGAAAAAGCACTTGCCCGATATGTTTGCTTATCTAATCCCAATGTATTAGCCAAATTTTTATCAAATGTAACTTCACAAATGTTATTATTCAGACTGAATTTACATAATCCATCTTTAACAAATTCAATAGTTTTAAATATATGTAAACAATTGAATGAAATATATTTATGTAATTCTTCAAGTGTTTCAATATATAAATCTTTAGTAAATGTAAATGTATCTTCCACCTCATTAATATATGATACAGATATTTTGACGTGTTCGGTCATTACACTGTTCTCATCAAATGTTTTGAAACGTAATAAGTATTCAGTACCAGGAACAACTATGTTAAGCTTATCACTACCCATTCGCTTGGCATACTCAATACTTTCAAACTTTATTGTAAATGGGCTAAAATCACAACTAACATTCAATTCATCTTTGAAAAACATGCCACTATTTTCATCTAAAATTTGATTCTGAATATGACAATATCGTTCAAAATTATTGATTGAGAAAATACCACTACAGGTTTTGGGAACACG
The DNA here is from genome assembly GCA_022537955.1 of Schmidtea mediterranea. Classification (NCBI taxonomy): domain Eukaryota; kingdom Metazoa; phylum Platyhelminthes; order Tricladida; family Dugesiidae; genus Schmidtea; species Schmidtea mediterranea. Next base: position 53,336,377 of record CM039681.1, read on the forward strand.
TTTCTTTTAACCAATTTTACAATGACTATAAAATGGGAATGCATTGTATACAAATGTAAAGTCTTGCAACGCAACTTGCCAATTTCCATGTAAATAAATAGGATTTTGAAGATCAACCATAAATTTACTTGCTTGATTTTCAGGATGGATTAGTGGGCAACTATTGCTCGTTAAAATTGTATAGAAACTCATTTTACTAGGTCTTTTGATGATATCCATGAGGGTTTTTGATATCCATACCATTTGACATAGTATTGTTTATCCTTACCCACCATTTTAGTTTTCAATATTTTCTGAATTCTGAACACTGTAGGTTTGGAAATAACTTGTAATTCCTGTTCATAGAATTTCCTTTGTATTACATTGTTGTCACTATCTTTAATAACATACATTACAGAACTCTGTTTAGTATTAATTTTAGTAATTCGAAATACCTCATCACTCCAATTACTATCGAAAATTTTGATGAAAGGTGAAGCAGATATTTTACTAATTCTAACGTGATCACCAACTTTATATTTAGGTTTTGTAATAGTAACTTTTTTAGACTGTACTCGTGTTTTTGAGCTGATATCTTCGGGTCTCAAACCATTCGGACCTCGATGTGATGAATTATTATAACTAACAAGTATTTTCGGTAATACATTTATCCATATTTTATTACCTTGATGCACGAAATATTTCTTCAATCTATCCCTCAATATCCGGTTAAATCTTTCAACATGAGCGGCTTTGTATTGAGAATGTACAGAATAATGATTTATTTTGAGACGATCCAGAATTTGCTTAACTTTACTATTGTAAAACTCCTTGCCTAAAATAATAATAATAATAATAATAATAATAATAATAATAATAATAATAATAATAATAATAATAATAATAATAATAATAATAATAATAATAATAATAATAATAATACCTAAATCGGTTTGCAAATTGTCTGGATGCTCATTTTTAAACATTGAGTTAATTGCTTTAGATATTTCCTCTTCAGAATTTTTCTTTGTTGGTACATCGCGGGCAAAACGACTGAAAACATCAATACACGTTAAAATATATTTATAACCCTTGTTAATCTTTGAATACGGAATCATCTCCATCAAATCCATTTGCTATAAATCATTAATACCGAATGTCTTATAAGCTCTCGTTGGAAATCTTTTCCGCATTGGTTTGTTTAAACTGTACGCAAGCTGATCTGACAACCACTTTTGCGTTTCCTTTTTTCGAATTTGGGACTCTTTTCTTTAACTTTGCCACTCCACCGAAACCTGCTTCGTCTTCTATGTTTACCCAAATCTTCTCCATCACAACAAGATGATTTAAATTTTAATTTGACATTAGGTAATGATTGTCCCATCGTTTATTGTGATAATAATGATATTGCTAATGGTAAAATTGCTCCAATAAAACCGCCTTGTTGTTTATATATGATTTTTCTCATTTGCTTACGATTTTTATTATTTACTAGCGATAACAAAGGCTTACGATGTTTTACATGTTAATGTTTTCAACTTTGTTTATAAACCATGGCACCTTTTTTATTGAAAATATCTGTTTTTACAAGTAAATCGTAATTGCATTGTTGTGTGAAATCAAGAAATATATATCCATGTGGTGATTTTGTAGCATCTTGAAATGCAATGATGAGAAAATTACGATTATTAGGGTATGCTTGTCGAGCAAGCAAAGCAATAACTGTTACATCTCTTGGATTCTTGAAAATAACTAAATATTGAACATTTAAATTCCTTGTTTGATGTGCGCCACCCTGATGAAATAAATTTTGAGTAATAAAGATCACAATAACACTAACATGTAACACCATCCTTTTCTTTATCAGCTTCCTGATACAAATCATCAATAATGATGACATTACCTTTCCTTAAACGACTTGACCAATTTTTATCGAAACCCTTTACTATTTTCATGTTTTTCAATTTACAGAAATTATCTTGAGTTAATCCATGTTCTTCATTTGCACCCCTATGCCAATAAATCTTGTTGAATTTTGTTTGGAATAAATTAGATTTTAGTAATTTACACACAAACATAGTTTTAACACTACCACTTGGACCGACGATTTGATATACCACATCATTTCTTAATTCCATTATTAATCTGTATAATTATAGGTTTTTGTTTATATTATATAATTTAATGAACTCTTTCTAAAAATCATATATATTGATTAATATTTCTTTATTGTTTAATTATGTTATCAAATATAAATTATAAAGGAACTTTCGATGTGTCAAAAATGACGTTTCCGAATGGTAAACCCCAGCAAATTGTTGATAGAAGTGGAAAATACCCTATAATATTTTTCAAATCCGGCAAATGCAGAATCATTGGATGCAAGAAACCTTTAGACGTCAATAAATTACAATATAGAATAAAGGAAATTAAAATACAGTCGATTACAGTTACCATGGATAAATCAATCCTTTCACCATATTTTTCTTATACTTAAATTCACAAAAGCTTTCTGGAGAAGTATAAAGACCAGTATCAGTTGGTTTTCTATAAATCTCTGTCTCATACTGTTTATCTTTGCGTTGAATTAACAAATCCAAAAACGCAATTGATGACTTTTTCTCCGTTTCACATGTGAATACAATGTTTTTATGTAAACTGTTCATAAAATGAAAATAATAAATGGATGCGAATAATAGTAGGATTAATGTTTATGAAACATATGATATTAAAATCTGGATCCGACTATGAAAATTATTTCCAATGGTCTATAGAGGTAAATTACTTTATATTGTTATTAATTTATCAATATTTAGGTAATAGAATCAAAAATTGATCCATGGGTAGAAACAAACGGTGGGTGGATAGCGGTTATTCAAGTTGCCGCAGAAGCCAAAAGTTCAGATATTTATATCGCAAATTGAAAATTTTTATTAAAACTATTAACTGGAGCATCGGTTTTATATATATGTAATAAAGCTAATCATAAATTATAATAAATATTTCTTTTATTAAAAGATAACGCCAATAAAAACCTTTCGTACGATATATTTCGATAGCACATCTATCATCTTCAGGTACTCAAAACCAACTAAAAATATTATGAATTAACATTTAATTTAAACAAATTATTTTTTTTTATTAATTTAATTTTTTAATAAATAAATATTTTTAAAAATATATTTTAAATTAATTTAAAATTTTAAAATTTTTCACTTTTATTCTAATTTTTAAAAATTAATGTAATTTAAAAATTTCAATTATTTTAATAATATTAAAAAAACAAACATGATTTAACATACGTAAACTATTTAAAAACATTCAAAACCTTCGTAGTCACAGCAAATTGAGAATTTTTTCATAATCAAATGGGATGTCTTCTACGATTTTCTCAGTACGGTTTACCATGAATTTTATGTTTCTAATGATATCATCTTCTTCTTTATTATTATAAACCAGCTCATTCAACAAAGTTATAAAAAAATTAGTTTCTGGCATTTTATAAAAATATTTGAAAGTGTAAGCTTATTTATACTATATTCGACCTATCAGAAACATGCATGAACATTGCATTTAAGTTGCAATATATTGAAAATATGTAAAAATATATAATGGAAATGGCAATGATGATTTGTTGGCACTGTTTACATTAAATTCTTTGGTAACTGGTTGTTGAACTTCTTTCATTATACGATTGAACTGATCAGATGTTTTATTAGAATAAAATTTTATACTATATTGAACTTGATTCATCATTTTTTCATTAGGTTTATGATTTTCATTCAATTCTAATATTGATTTTCTTAATTCATTTTTCATAATACCAATGATCTGATTTAGATATAGAATATCATCATATAATTCGTTTTTAGCTCTTTTTAAAGTCTCATATGTGAGTTCAAGTCGGACTTCTAAATTACTCATTCTTTCAGATAATCTTTTGACTGGAGTTTTCAAATATCTAGCCCTATCTATCATATACAAAATATCCATCAATACTGCTATATCAGGACATACACATCTTGTTGAATTTTTACCTTGAACGGTTACAACAATTGAGTTAGCCATATTAAAAACTAATATTATTAAAATTTCTTTAATCATTTTCAAATCTATATAAATTAATATTTATTGTTTATAGCTAAAGGTTTGTGTGTGTGTTTAACTTCTCATTGGTCTAAATTAGTATAAAAGTAATTGTTATTTCGATTTTTATCATTAAAATGGATGTACCGAGTGCAGTTCAAGCTATGAATGAAATTAAACATTATGGCAATTTATTCTCACTATTATTATTACTTGTTTTTTAGATGATTATTTTAAAGTTATCAAAAAACGTCTGGAATTCTATTATCCAGATATATATGAAATATTGAAGAATAAGCCAACGTCAATAATTCCAGACTTGGTATTCAATCATACATTTATATGGATATTTTCTGTAATCAACGAGTTCCTATGGGATATCGAACAAAACAAAATATTAAAGAATATGGAACCTGAATATCCATGTGGTGATGGATGTCATTGCTGCATTGCCCGATATCGGAAGTATGTGGAATGGGCTTTGAATAAAGATCTTCGACAATATTACTATAGTCGAATTATTTCTTTATAATAAAAGTTTTATATAGAGTTTTTATTTGTATAATAAAAAATAAATATAGTATTAATAACATTGTAGTAAACTTGTAATATAATAATAATTATAATAAAAATAATAATATTAATAATAAAAATAGAATAAAAATTACAAAATATATACTACTTATAAAAGTAAGTAGATAGTTTATATTTAAAAATTCTGTGACCTTGAAAAATTTTTGAATGACTTTGAGAAATTTTTTGATGAGTCATGATCTTTGTTTAAATGACATTGGAAATTATGATGAGTGTTGGGCCAGAACACAAACGGCCTTGTAAATGTTTAAATGAATCGGTAACACACATGCAAATATAACATGCAGATTTAAATTCAAACCTATTAAAACACCAATTAACCCTATCAAAATATGAGAAAGAAGACAATTACATATAAAATAATAAACATAAAAATAAATTAAAATAATAACAAAAAGCAACAAGATCCGACGATATAAATATAAGCATAACACGAAAACCTAACAAATTTGACCGAAATTTGATAATTTAACAAAATGTGAAATTTCATGAAAATGAAATAAAAATCAAAAAATTTGAATTAGAAATAATTCAATAAAAATTTCAAAAGAAAATTATCAAATAAAATTGCAAAATAATAAAAAATTAAGATTAGAATACACTAGAAAATTCCAAGGTCGAATTTTGCTTTACTACATCAAAAAGAACACGCAAGGTTAGGGCCAAAAAATAGGTATATATACCGATTCATTTTCACATAATTTTTAATCGTTTTGAAAATCGTTAAATCAGTTTTTTTAAAAATCTATGTAAGTGAGAGTTTCATTTGAAAACTCTCTCCACGTCGCATCCTCGCAACCTCGATAGAGCTCTGTTTGGATGTCGGCGTGGGGAGAGTGATATTTTTATGATATTTCGTTATGCTCGGAGCAAGTAATTGTTATGTTATTTTTAATATTAATAAACTATTTATAATACATTAAATTATCTTTTTTAATTATTTTTTAATTGTCGAAATTTTTCCGGCCCACAGCCAAAGACACATTACAAGTTAGTAAAATCAGACATATTATTCAGATTCGTGTAAGTGCGTGGAATATCGCCAATGATTCGTGCTCGTGAAGGTCCGGCGTGCGGAACGCAGGAACTGGAACGTCAATATTATCCCGTATAGGAGAAAGGAGAGATAAGGAAGCGGTCTTTTGAGTACTTCCTCGTCTCTCAGTTTCTTTAAATTCGACCTAAATTATTTTGCATACGGCTCAAATTCACCACACCGAGTAGTCCAGTGGGCACTCATTAATTATAATATGAACACAAATGCGCCTAAGGTTAACGAAAGGGAGGGTAACGGGGAATATAAAATGAAATCGTTGTTATGAATTAAAAATCCAAGCTATTACTCTGAATTTAATATAACCATAATTTGTAAGCTATTAATATGAAGTTAAAGTAATCATAAATATGGAGCGGTTGTCTTGAGCGTATTAATAAGCTTTAGTAATGGATACGAATCTAAATGAATAATAGACTCAGGTAGTCGTCATGAACTTAAACTATCCATGAATTCAAATGATCATTTTGCAAATAAAAGCGACAGGGTAATCATTAAAAATTTTCATTAGTCCAGATAGTTGAAATCATTTGCGCAAATAAAAAATAAAAAAGGAAAAAATGACGGCAGTACAAATTTTCACCTCAGGAACCCAAATCATTGCCCGAGTGAGGTAGACTAATTTAACTATGCAATGTTGTAATAGGATTCAATGGGATAGCACGATTACTATAAACCACAGAAGTGAATATCTTAAATCAAATCGAAGTTTAAACACTATGGACGCTTAAAACAGTAATGAAAATTTGTAAAAATTCACAATAGCGACGAATAGATAGTAGGGACCTTATAGTTTACTAAAATAGTACCTAAAGTCAATTAAACTCAAGAAAATAGGGGATATATCGGACTAAAGCATACACTAAAATACCTTTAGAAAGTTTAACTCCTTAAAAAAATCATCAAAAGGCACACAGAGACGATAAATCAGAGCTCCGTCCATATTTTGGAATACCGCAGATTTTTACCCCAAACGAACGTTCCAGCCAACCGCTCATTAAATGCATTCTTCTTATTAGACATAATGACTAACAATAAATCCAAAAAAGGTTTATTTAAATAAAATAAATCGAAAATATAATGTCAAATCTCATTATTCAATAACTGGTTCCAACGAATAATCTTCTAGAAAAGCCAAATAAAAAAAAAAGATCAATAGGTTAATAAAATAAAATTATACCGTTACTAATAAATCAAAATTGCCCATTTAAATAAAATGGATCGAAAATATGATGTCAAATATTATTATTCAATAACTGGTTCCAACGAATAATATTCTAGAAAAGCCAAATAAAAAAAGTTCAATAGGTTAATAAAATAAAATTATACCGTTACTAATAAATCGAAAGTTGCCCATTTAAATAAAATGAATCGAAAATATAATGGCGAATCTTATTAATCAACAACTGGTTCCAACGAATAAAAGTCTAAAAAGGCACAACAAGTAAAATCAATAAGTTAGTAAAATAAAACTAATACCTACTATAAGTTTATAACGACCCACTAGTGGGAAGGGAATAGTTGTCGATATATATAAACTGCCAATTTGTAAGTGGTGTCTTGACCGATCGTTAATCGTGTTTTCCCCGCGCATATTCACTACAATTCCGGTAGCAATAGACAAAACCGATTTTGCATACCGCACACACCCTTGTTAAATGCCAGCAGTCGCGGTCTACTCCACACACTCACTGTATCAACTGTTCCTGTCTGACGACACGGTTGAACCCACACAATTAACCCACGAGAAATAGGGAAATCGAAATCGCTTATCGAGATCAGCTGTACAGCCTCACCAACACCCCCTAGTAGACGAGAACCAATTGATGTGTATACGACGCAGTGGACACACACACGTATTTTTCTATCGACACCCGAACTATATAGGGAAGAATCGACAGATCGAGACTCCTAGAACTTTTAGAACCCGGTAAAATGGAATACCAACTAAAACCCGTGGATAAAAACCCAACGACCGAAACACCCGATGAGGTCATGGGCAGGGACTTAGGATCCTGCGGTTCCGGTAATCCTTGTTTTAGTTGTGTATTAATTTAATTTTGTTTATGACTTAACTTGTGATAAATGAATGCCGATTTTGGGAGTTATGTAATGAGTAGTTTTATTAAGCATTTTGATTTTTAATTTCACAAATTAAGTAGCTTATTAAGGAATTTTGATTATTTAAGTTTCTATTTTATTCAGTAAATATTTTATTAATTACTGCGCAATAAGTAAATCTCGTTTCATTCACTTTAACCGGTATATGCACCAGTTACAATTTTAACTCTACTCTTGGGAAAACATACTATTAAAAAGTTAATTTTAATTTTGAATAATAATGATTACACCCGGAGGTTTCAAAAATTCTGGCAATTTTCATTTCAGCTGAGACATAATCGTTTTGATTTTCTTTCATAACCAACCATCCGCTAACATTTATTTTCCCACTAAAAATTAAAATAGAATAATTTAAGTGGTTTTAAACTAATGAAGATTTACTTATGTTGAATTTGGGTTTAGTTTAGTCTAAGGTATTAGTTTAATGTCCATTAAGTGATTTTTAACGTAAGGTGTTATTTTGATATTCATCCATCGATTTTGACTTAATGTGATTTAGTATTTTATTTTTTAATTGATTTTTGATTTTAGTTTGATTTAATATATATTATATCCCTTAATTAATTTCGATTTAGTTTGATTTGATGTACTTATTTTAATGTCCACCAGTTGATTTCTGATTAATTTAACGGAATGATAAATAACATTTAAACGCCCTTTAATTCTTTGGATAAATCATTATTTGGATTAAAATTCCTTTTCCTCTTTTCTTGTTATTGTGTTTATCGTTTTGTTTAATTCGATAAATCTTAAAGGTGATACTTTTCGATCTAATTTCAATGGATAAACACTGACCGCTAATCTTGATTTTTCGCGTTCACAAATTTTGGGGTATTTCCACGAATGATGACGATTGTTTTGTTTTTGAACATTGTTCGTCACAGGGGGATGAACTTTCAAACGATTACCTATTAAGTTCCCCGTAAAAACCTAAAGGGGATAGCTAAAAAGGAACCTAACAAGGAAATAAAATATAATATAATCTAACTACCTTTGATCAGAATACCCGTAAAAGAGGGTGAATCTTTAAATGAGTTAGGAGTAGCGAATTCCACTGCCTAGGAGACACAAAAAAAATAATTGACTACTTTAAACAAAATATTTTTTTGAATATATTTTTTTTATAATATTGGTTTAACCAAAAATATATCCAATACCCCTGCAATTAACAGTTAACTCCAGTTTATTCCAGTTTAAACGGTATTTAGTTCACACTCATAACGTTAACTAGGTACCTTAAATTAGATTTCAAGTAAGAGGACCCGACAGACGGGTTATCGACCGTATCAAACTTCGCTTACCCACAGACTATCCCAAGCGCGTTTTAACCATTTTGCTAAATAGTCGGAGATTTTATTAATGTGCTCAAATTATATATATGTCAGAACCTTTCGTGATCGTGTCCCCTCACATTGCCGACCAGTGGAGGCAAGCCTGGCGCCAAATCGGGCGAGCGAGAGGTTACGAGGAACCCCAACCAAGAGGACCCCGACAGACCATCGGATAGTTGCTAGGAATGGACGAGAGACCATCGTTGCTAAATGGACAAGATGGCAATCAGTATCCAGCCCAAGAGATTTGTGAACACGCCCGCGATCTCCTCACTCGCCTTGAGAACCATCAACGGGAGGTCGATTTTCACGTGGTCAGGGCCAGACAATACCTGGCCAACGTGGAGGACGACATCGCGGCCGGAAGGATCGCAGACTTCTACCCATGTATGCCGCCGCCCAACTCCAGACCAGTCCATAATACGAAACGGCCCGTATTCGTATACCCTGGCTACTCAGCTGAGGAAAGAGTGAAAAAATTCTTCGAAGAGCCCTGACCTCGCTGATCTGTGGATTACAGACCTACTAGTTTTGTTATAAACATTTTTACATGATAGATGATTGTTATTTGAGATTTGTTTAATTTTTCTTGTCTGTTTCCTAGTATAATTTGGTAACTTATGTTTAAATTAAATATACGCTTGGAACTTTTAGATCTGTTAATAAAAAGTTGTAATGTTCATTATTCACAGAAATGGAACCCCTACAAAAATTACGGACAGAACTGGCCCGTGCCCAACAAACCAATAAAACCCTTTATGACCAGATCATCCAGTTGACTCGTGAGATCCAACAAACAAAAGCCACCTGGGTGGATCATAAGAAGATCAAATCAATGCATCAAAGACTTACCGCGGCCCAAAAGGGATGGGCAGACGAAAAACAGATGAAGCAAAACCTCCGAACACAGATACGGGGGTTAGAGGTTGCCATATCTGCCTGTCAGGAGGGGGCAGCCGTAACATACCCCCTCGTCTTAGCCCCGGCTCAACTGTCCTATCGAGAGTCGGCGGCAACTCCAACAGTCTCAACAACAACAACAACGAACAGTTATCGGCCCGGACGAAAGGAACAGGCGAAACGCCGAGCCGCTCGATTATTAAATAAAACCTGACGAAATTATAAAATATGTTTATGGTGTAAATTAAATATGTATATTTTTGCAAATTATATCTTCTTTGTTAGTAAAAATGAGGTCTACGCATATTTGACAAGAATCTAAAATCCGCAACCAAAGCACTAGAAGGTACCATTCGACATGTAGCCACCTGTGTAGGGTCTAAAACATCACTGTCAAATTCCCTCTTAGATTACGATGAACTCCAACGAATAAAATCTACGCCATACAGTGGACCCAATAATTGAAAGCGAGCATAAGTCTTCTAACGACAGCTCGTTGGACCCGGAGGTCGTCCGAGCAATTACAGCATTAGTAATAACGCTCACTTTTTGAGGACGACCTACCCACTCGAACACAGTTCCAACGTTGCCTAGCGACGGGTGCCGAGTGGTAGTGAGAAATATTAAATGGTGTTACCTGGGTGACCACAGTAAGATTAAAACAAACATCAATACCCAGTAACCTACCATGATTCATCCAATGACCTTGATTGAGTCATGGTCTTTGTTTTAAAAATTTTTGTACTTTTTAATTTTGTACTTTTTAATTTTGTACTTTTAGACTTAGAAAAAATTTTTACCCCGGGTGGAGAGGGTATGTGGTCCCACGGTAACACAACCATCTATTGGCGATCCGTCTGCTTCTGCCGTTCCTCTAGACGTGCTAATATAAATTCGGCGTGGCTCTGACTCTCTCGGGCGGGATTCCGGCCCGGCTCTCTTTTGATCGCTACATGGGGAAGATCCACATCATCGTAGGTATTCGAACAACCTCCTCTGAATTCCCGCACAGGCGAGATAGAAAAGCCCGCATCCCACATTGCTTGTCTGCACCTTGCGGCAGAGTGAGCAGTGAAGCGTACGGTGATTCGCGACGCATCAATCCACGACTCCTTTAAGACATAAATTGGATAATATGATTAGTTATTATAAAAATAGTTTATCGGAGTTGCGTTACTCGTGCAGTCTTCATTAAGTAAGTTACCTTAACACTGTACTTATGATCTTTTATCCTACGATCTCATGCACATGCATTTATAAAACTAGGTATTCGGAAAACAGGGGTGCCTATAGGGTCTATCGGGCTTCTACCGTAAGGCACTACTGGATCTTATGAGCTCAAACCTTGATTTAATCTTGATGTATGTGTGAGTAACTCGAGCATTTATTCTTACATTTCATTGACGAGGGTTCTGCGGTACGTCGATAAAATCAGGACTACCTAAGCTTCAATTACTTTGCTTGCAGGTAGTTATCATTGGATATTTGATGATCGGGTAGACATATCAAGGCATAATTATCACGTATTCTCTGATTATCATTTTAGGCATAGGCAACTAGTTTTATGGAGCGAAATAAGAAAAATTTTGATAATTAATTTTTAATTCATTTATTGAATATCATGACATTAGAGTATATCTTAGGTAGGTCGGTATTAAGGTTCTGATTCGCTTCTCTTCCCAGATTGTGATAGGCATAGTACAGTTATTATGTAGTACCTAACTAGACTAGCGTTCTCATAACTATCCTTTGATTTCAATCTGGTAGATCTCTCATAAAGAAAATTAAATCAGATTGGGATTCATACGGTGATAAAATTTACCTCCTGAGTGATGGCTCTTCTACTCCGATAGTCCTTTGCTTGGGTTTTCTTCTGGTCGGTTGATGTGAGTCCTTCTCTCCTGATCGCATATAATGATTCAGTGGCTTTGACGCTTGCATGAATTAAGCCGTTCAGATAAAATGAATTGTCAGCTAAAAGACTTGTTATTTATGTTCACTCGTAACGCTCACACTGTCGGTTACAATTTTCTAGCTGCGGTGACGTGGCAAATTAATTTATGGATTGGTGTCATAAATGGAATGACAACATTGCATTTTTAGTGGGCAAAAATAAATAAAATCTCTTTCTTATTGTGAATCGGATCGCCGGGTCATTTCCTTCCCATTGCTAATAATAAATAATCACCTGTCTATGTCGATCAGCCCTTTCTTTCTGGTTAGTTGGTGTGCCTTGGTATATTGACGTTTTCAGGCCGTTGCCTGGTTTACGTGTCAATTTATTGCTCTGCAACGTGGATTTAATTGTTGGTCTAGTTAATTTATTTGCGATTCATAATCGAAACATTTTTGTAAGTATTCTAATTTGTTGTTTCTTGTTAAACTTTTTACATTTGAAGTTGATGTTCGCTTTCGCTAAACAAGGAATCATGCACCTTAGTTGTCAGCGTCCGTCTACTGTTTCTCCGATGTTCAATCACAGTTCGCCAAACGTATGGACGTCATCTCAATCCTATGCTCAATTCTATCTCGATTCTTCGATATGTTGCATATAATTGGCGTGAGGATTCGGAATTATTATTATCAGTTATTTATGGTAGCTCGGATACTGGTCGTACCCGATTTGCGACTGGGTTTCTTACCAACGGAACGTTTCAATTTACTATGGGAATATTTATCCTATTCAGTTTTATTACTCGTTGCAATGTTACTTATTACCAACGGAATGTTTCGGTTTACTATGGGTGTGTTTATTTTATTCATTTTTAGTACTCAATATTACTAATCTATTTACTCTATCAATCGAATGATATGGGTTTCCTTGTTAATTGTTCACAAATTTTATTAGTTTATTAAGTAACTTTAATCATAGGGTTGGGATCATCATTACGCTGTAATTTTCTGGAATTATTTAGGGCCTATCTTTTTAATTAATTTTTATGGGTGTCCACTCGTTTTTCGGGTTCTCTTATAGTCCAATTTTTCTCTTTTCGACTCCAAGTACCATCTTGTTAATTTCAGAGACTTTCTATGAATTTTTGCCGGGTAGTTCTCACGGAGATTATGGTTAATTCTAATTCTCATGTTATTTTAGAATTATTTATACTTTACGTTTATTGATATGGCAAATTTAGCGCTTCAGCTATTTACGCATGTCTATCGTTCTGGTCCTTATACCTTACTCGTTAACCTGTCTAATGCCTTAAATTGATACCTCCATTTATTTATTATTTTATCCATCTTTGGTGGTTTACCTAATCGTCAGTAAGTTATTAACGTTAAAACTATGAACTTGGTTAATTTTATAATTTTGGCATTTTAACTTAATTTTTATTTTATAACGTAACAACAATTTACGATACTTCCCACTCTCCCTTCCCTTAGTTGATCTTAGGGTCATTTGTGTCGATATTAGCATATTATGAGTGTCCACTGGACTACTCGGTGTTTTTATTTTAAGCCGTTAGGTCGGTATTATAGGAATCCGGTGGTCTAGAAGCAGCCAAAAGACTACCCCTCTACCTCCCGAATTCCCCTATAACGGAAAATATTGACGTTCGGGTTCCTGCGTTTTTCACGCCGGAACCTTCACGGGCACGAGTTATTGGCGGATAAACCGCACTTACACAGCTCGATTGGGGTGTGTGGATTTTAAATACTTGTGGTGCTGTTTCGGCTGTGGGCCGGAAAAATTTCGACAAATAAAACATGTTTTATTGAAGCATTTATTCATCGTATAGTCTGCATATCATAATTGGCATCATCATCGACATACAATTAACATTTTCACATGCAAGTGTCAAGTAGTGCTTACGTTTAAGTTGCTTGAACACTGTATGAAAAAGTTTTTCTAGATTGTCCGATCACGAGAGTTTAAAACGAGCTTTTGATTTCTCAAAATAAGATAGATAAAAGTGTTGTTAAAACAACGTTTGTTTAAAAACAAGTCAGAAAACTGATTGAAATTCTGTGAAAATGAATCGGTATATATACATGTTCTGTGACCCTAACCTTGCTTGTAAAATTTAGTGCTGTAAAACAAAATTTGACCTTGTGATTATCTGTGTAATCTAACTCTAATTTTATTATTTTCGTGATTTACTTTGACAATTTAATTCTTTAGCTCTTAATTGAATTGTTTCCAATTCAAATTATTTAATTTTACTTCTATCTTTCATGAACTCTTGCTTCTTTAAGTAAATTGTCAATTTTTGGGTCAAATTCTTGTGTTTTCATGTTATTTCTGTGTTTATTTCGTGCAGATCTTGTGCATCTTGTAATTATTTTAATTTATTTTTGTGGTTTCGATTTTATATTTTAATTATTTCTTTCTCGTATTTTAAAGTGGTTATTTAATGTTTTATGGGTCTGATTTTAAATCTGCGTGCTATTCCCGATTCGTTTAAACAAAACCTTGTTCTGCCCAACACCTTTAAGTGTCTTATTCATTTTTCATTATCCGTTTCAATAAAATTATACTACATTTTTCTTAAACTTTATTATTCATATATTTTTATTTCATTTTAAACACAAGAAGTTATATGTTTTACTAAATATCCATTTTTATTCTCTATGAAACTGTTTGTAAATTTTATAACATATTAATTTAGATTGTATTTTGTTTCAATATAATCAAAATGATGATTAATTTAAAATACATATATTTTAACATATTTTTATAAGTTAACTTCAGAATTAATTAACATAAAATTTTTCTAATATAAAGTTTATAAAACTACTGAATTAAATATATACAAATTATTATAGCGTATTGTAATGACTAATCCATACAGAGATTTCCAAAGTTCCAGGTTCACCTATTTAATTTTTTTCAATTATATTTTTAATTAATTTTCATAGATCTTCAAACAGACTCACTATTTCCGAGCAAATAGACGTAAATAATAATATGTTTATAAATTAACTTTATTTTAGTTGCTTCATTATGAGAATAATGATTTAAAAAACACTATTTTTCAATTAAAAAAGGAAAAAGATGAAATAATTAAGATTTATGAAGATAGATTATGGTTTTATTTGTTATTGTAAATTATAATTAATGTTTATTAGTTATGTCGAGTATACACATAATTCTGCGATAGAAAAGAGTTCAACTGAGTTGGAATCATATAAATTTCGGTTAAAAGAAATGGATGAAGAAGTATAGAATATTCATTGATTTACAATTTAAATATTATGTAGTTGAGAAAGTATAAATACATGGTCAATGATCAAGCTTCTGAAAATAAGAATTTGAAGGAAGAATTTAAAAAACTAGAAGAACGTTATCGAGTAACTATTCAATATATAAATGTTCTTCCAACTCCGCAGGAATCAGATATACTAACTAAAGATGTTGTTATTAATTTTTATTATTATTTAATGAAATATAAATCCAGTCTTGATTTATTAAAAAATATATTTAAATTTCATTAGATGAGTCGATTGAAAACAGAAATTGATCGATGTAGATCAAAATATGACGAAGCAGAAGCTATTATTAGACGATTGGAAAATGAACTTGGTGAGAAATCTGCAGAATTGGCTAATTGCAATGACAAGGAAATCATTATGAAATCTCAGATGGATTTATTAACCGAAGTAAAAGTCCGTTATTCGTTGCTAAGATAATAAATAATTTATTAGAAATGTTTGTTAATGATGAAAGGAAAAAGAGTTTGCGATCATGCATTGAATAATTCTAAACAGCTGGCAAGTGGATCGATGAATAGTATTGCCATTAAAAAGAGACCAAGGCCCGGAAGAGCTGAACGGGCGCGCAACAGGCTGCTGCGTGAGTTGGAGAAGAATGGCAAAATCAAGGACACGATCTAGGATGTACTTTAAATTTCGTAGTTTGAATATGTAATTTATAATTCTATTTCAATATAAAAATTTCGAATCTTTGATTTGTTAATCGTGTTTCTGTATGGCAAGGTACGGCAAATAATCGAAATAAAGCAACCAGAATCGCGTTAAGAACGTCAACCAGCTTAGCGACGAGTCATTACAGTGTTAACAACGAGGCCAAACTACAGGAAAGGTTATGACAAAAGGTCGACAGCACGGAGAACGGGTCGTTTTCGGATTGCCTAAGTACAAATTTTGCTGCTCAGATCGATAAGAACCCAAGAACAATCAAAATATAAACGATAAATATGAAGTTTTAAATCACCACTAAAGAGAGAAAAGTCGATTAGAACGTACAAACTAGCGCGCTCAGCGCAAATTGAGATGAATTGAGATGTTCTGGAAAAGGCTTCTAAATTTATACCGGTTTTGAGCATGATTCGGAATTTGGAATTATTTCTGGAGCGCTGTATATTAATTCCGATAAAATATTCGAATACAGCTCCTCCATTTTGCTTATGAGAATCCAGTTCAACTTTTCTAAAAATAATTTAACAAATTTTATCATTTTCGGAAATAGTAAACTCAATAAACACAACTGGTTATCATAATAAATGTAATTTGTAAGCCAATCAGATTTCAATTACCAAATTATTAACGAATGGCATTCCATTTATATTTCTAAAATTCTCAAAGCAAAAAGTATTTCATGTTCGATCATACATTTAACTATTAGAAAATTTGTATTGATTAGTACATATCCCTAAATAATTAATTATTTGAATATCTGCGATTTTATAATGAAAATAGTTTCAAAAAGAAATCTTTTCATCGGCTTTTTTTTTACATAATCTTGTGGTTCGTCATGAACACATTTTTTTCCGACAAAATATTAAGAATAATCAAATTATGCTTAGGACTATTGTTGGCAAATAGGGTTAATTTTAATTTTTTTTTAAAGGTTTAGATGACTGGTGTAAAATAAATATAAATTATTGAAAAACAATTCTTAATATTAAATAATTTTTAAAGTTATTTAAAAATTAAGAAATAATTAAAAAACATTTTAAAAATTATGTTTTTTAATAATTTATTTATTTTACACCACAAAAGTTTCGATATGACTGTTACCTAAATACTTCCAAAGTTATTATTCTGTCCCTCATATGTACCCATGGTAGTTACCATGTTGATACTGTACATAGAGGTTCAAAATCCATGAGCAGGTGAGTTGCATTTCTAGAACTACTCGTGATATTTTCTCTTTCGATTTCCTTACTATTTCCTTGTCAATACTCATCTACTTCTACAATTTCTATGTCATTTTTGCCCATTACTTATTAAGGCATCTTTCAAAAATTTGAGCAGCGTTCCCTGTTTCGCTAATTTAATCACTGTGGTTGGTTAGTGGTTTATGACCTTGTTATCCCAACATACAACCATAACCTCCCTCCAATGGTTACCTGTCATTAATGCAACCACTGGTTATGAGACCGCTGTACCGAAAATTCGTGAATACCTTAAATAAATCTGATATCACGTCCATTATAAAGAAGTCAGAGGTGAAAGACAAAAAAAGTGATTATAATAATACTGTTGGTTCTCATTTGAATGCGCTGTCTGCTTGTAATCTCCGACGCCCAATTGATCTATATCATCATGGAAATATTTTGCTTTTGGTTCTACATCTTTCATCTGTTCACATCCATCATCAGAGTAATCTAATTTTAAAGAAAGATTCGAATCATAGTAGGATTGGATCCATTTGCCCAACAATTTGTTTGCTATTCTCCTGAACTTATACGCAAGAGCGGAATCAGGATTCAATTCAAAGCTTTTATTTGAATCTTTAATAGCTGCTTTTGAACAGAGTAGTTTAACAAAGCAACATGCTCTTTTAGCATAGAGCATTGCATAAATATGGTTAAGCTTAATTGCTTCATTTAGTAAAGTAACAGCTTCAGCATAATTTCCCTCTCTAAATTTATCTATTGCTTCGTTCTTTTTCTCATCAGCTGCATCATGCATCTCTTCAGTAACCTCAATAGAATCATCCCCCATAAATTGATCTTCTGACACAATTTCACCTTCAAAAACTAATTTTAAAATATATGGCTGGATTTGCCGAAGTTCAACAAATTCTTCCAATAATTCTATTTATTCGTTATCCATTTTAGTAAGTTTTTAATTACCATTCAAAATCAGTTTGAAAATAAAAATAACAAATTTCAAATTTAATCTTTTTAATTAACAAATCCAAATTACAATCTTTTCAAAATTTCTTCACAAACATAAACAACTCTAGTTCGGATAAACAAACATACAAACTAAAAACTTTTACATAAAAAATAAAAAAATGAACTTTTATTTTCAAGATTCAACAAATACATTTATTCATATTTTAAAATACTAGAGAAAGCCGAGCACTTACTAATTTCCAAATTGGTGATATCACATCTTTTTCATCCATTTTATAGTATGGTATTATCATATTGACAAACCAACGTTCCCCATCTTTATATCCAATTTTTTTCAAAAATCAAAAAAGCTGTATGTTCGATGGTTGATGAATATATTTTCATTGCAACCTAAATTTTTGTTGATTTTTATTAACACTGTATTTACTGAAACAACATCATCTTTTGAAAATTGTGTATTGAAACTATGATATTGTCACTTGATTAATTTCACTGGCTTTGACAAAAAATACATCTTATTGTTCTGATACATTTGCACTGGTTCGACATCCATTTACTTAATTAGAATTATAAACAACATGCAAGTAGTATAATGCGTGCACTCCAGAACAGAGGAATATTACGTGGTAAAGACATATTTCATAATAATTTTCACGAACCCCAATCCCCGTGACTGTAAATGTTATTGTAAATAAAAAGTACTCTTACAATTAACACTAAATAAATTTTCAAACACAATTAAAAGATTAATTAAAATGCTAAAGAAATTTGAGCACCATCTACTTTCCAAATTGGTGATATGACATCTATTTTACAGACTTGTATTATCACATTGACAAACCATATTTACACTCAATTTCTTCACTCTTGATTTTTATGATCCAAATATTTCCTTAGAACATATTAAAACTTTAACGTTAATTTTAGCTTCAATAAATTACTGAAATGAATTATAATGAGCATTTACTGCTAAACAATTACTCACACGTTGTCTTATCTATTAGAAATATAATTAACAAATCAAACTCTATGACATTGACTAAAGTGAAGCCTGTTTGAAGTTTAATCAAAGTGTTTAACTTAATATGGTTTCGCCAAATGACTATTGATAGCCTAATTCAATAACTAACCTTCACTTAATTTACCTTATTGTCCATTAAAAGCTTAATTAACAAATTAAACTTGGCTATAGTAAATGTACATTAATATCCATTTGAATATTAATTTATTAAATTGATTTCACTGACACTAATTTACTATACTTGATTAATTAAATTAAACTTGTCCAGTTCAAGTTTAATTAGTTTGTCTTAATTCAATAATTAAGCTTAGCCTAATTTATTTTAATGCCCGTTAAGAGGTTAATTAACTAATGAAACTTCACATAGATTAATTCAATGTACATTAAAAGTTTTGTCAATTATTTAAATTAAATATGCATTCATTTATTCTTCATTTAAAGCTTAATTAACATATAAACTAATTTACTGTTGGATTCTTACTGGATTGATGCTAAATTTCATACATGTTATGCTTGTGATACATTTTTACTAGATAATAATTATATATTTTAATTACTTGAAGGTATATTAAAATAAATTAATATAATTGTTGGGCCAGAACACAGGCTTGTTTAAATGAATCGGTAATAGCACGCAAACACAGCACGCAGATTTAAAATCAGACCCTAAAACATCAATAAACCATGCAAAAATATGAGAAAGAAATAATTAAAATATAAAATTAAAAAACATAAAAATAAATAAAACTATTAACAGAATGCAACAAGATCCACACGAAACAAACATAAAAATAACATGAAAACACGGAAAATTTGACCAAAAACTGACAATTTAATTAAAGAAACAAGAGTTCATGAAAATTGGAACCAAAATAAAATAATTTGAATTAGAAATAATTCAATTATTTGCTAAAAGAATAAATTGTCAAAAATAAATTAAAAATTAAGTAATTAAAGTTAGAAAATACAGAGAAATTCCAAAGGTCAAATTTTGTTTTAATATATCAAAATTAACACGCAAGGTTAGGGTCACAGAATAGGTATATATACCGATTCATTTTCACATAATTTTAATCAGTGGTGGGTTACTGGGGTTCACTATTTGTTTAAACCATCTTGTTGTTGCCCCGGTAACGCCATATAAATGTTTTCTAACTACCACTCGGCACCCATTGCTAGGCAACGTTGGAAATGTGTTTGAGTGGGTGGATTGTCTGCAAAAAGTGAGCACTATTACTAATACTGTAATTGCCTGAACAACCCTCGGGTTCAACGAGCTGTGGGGTTAGTGGTGTGGATGACCTTCAGCCCAAGCATATAAAATAGTTTTTGCTCCCGCAATGGTTACCCGTTGCTAGGCAACGTTGGTACTGTAACCACTAGTCACAGGACGTCCAAAGGTGAGTTCCGATATCAGAACTGCTAAGGGTTAGTCCTATGTCGGGTTCAGCGGACTGCCATTAGAAGGCTTATGTCCGTCTTCTATTTCAGGTCCCTTTATTACTTTCTATTTGTTGGGCCAGAACGTAAACGGCCTTGATAAATGTTTAAATGGATCAGAAACACACACGCAGATACAACACGCAATTTAAAATAAACCTGAAAAACACCAAATAAACCCTATAAAATCTAAGAAATAAAAGAATTAAATATAAAATAATAAACATAAAAATAAAATAAAATATTAACAAAATGCACCAAGATCCGCACGACACTTACACAAATATAACAAGAAAACAAGACAAATTCGACGAAATTAGAAAAATCAATTAAAGTTCATTAAAGTGGAATTTAAATTGAAAAATTGAATTAGCAATAATTCAATAAAAAACTTTAAATAAAAAATTATAAAAATAAATCAAGAAATATAAAAATTAAATAATAGAATTTGCTAGAAAAGAACAAGGTCGAATTTTGTTTTACTGCATCAAATTTTACACGTCACACAATTAGGTATAAATACTGATCCATTTTCACATTAAAAACACACACAATTTTCCTGAACATTCTGTTGAACTACTTAAAAACCATTTTTCAAAGAGAACCGTTTTAAACTGTTAGAATCGTTTTGAAGATTGTCAATCATTTATCAACTAGTGTATTCAATCGAAATTTTTAGGTGAGAATCAGTTATGTTGGAACCCTCTTTCCACATCCCGACCTTGCATCTCAATGGAGCTCTGCTCGGCGTCGATGTGGGGAGAGAGGTATTTATGCGATTTTATGTTCGATTTTATTTTGATGTTTTATGGAATGGTCAAAGGGGTAATTTGTTTGTTTCATGATTAATAAATTTTATTAATATGTATTTATATGTTTTCATAAATTTATAAATTTTAATGTCGAAATTTTTCCGGCCCACAGCCGACACATCACGCAAGTTAGTAAAATCAACATAGTGCAGATGCATGTAAGTGCGTGGAAGATCGCCAATGATATGCACCCGTGAAGACTCAGCGTGCGCAACGCAGCGGTCGGATCGTAAATATTTATCCCTATAGCTGAAGCGAGAAATAAGGAAGGAGCCTCTGACTGCTTCCTCGTTTCTCAATTCTGTAAAATCGACCTAAAATTATCATACAAACGGCTTAAAATCACCACACCGAGTAGTCCAGTGGGCACTCAATAATTATAATATAAACATACTATGCCTTAAGATCAATTAAAGGAAAAAGGGTACGGGGGTAACGTAAATTGAAATTGCTGATATAACCACTTCCGTGTCAATGCCATAAAATGAATTTAACCAGTTTATGTCTAAATGAATTTAAATAAAATGAATTTAATAAAGATATGATTAATAGAAATAAAATGAATTTTATAAAGATATGGTTAATAGAAGTAAAGTAAATTTAACAAAGTTAGGATGAAATAAAACGAATAAAGTTATGATTAATAAGAAAAAATTTAATTTAATAGAGTTATGGGTAATATGAAATAAAATCTCAACGGTAAAGCGATTTAATATGATATAAAAGAAAATCTTAATTGTAACAAAAAAAAAAAACTGGTAAAGTTTACTAAAGAATGAAACATTGTTTATAAGAAAAAATTAAATAAAATTTTTGATTAATGAAAATAAATCTTGTTGATAAAGTAAGTAGAGTAGATAACTGAGACGAAAATCAAATTTTATTTGTTAAACAATTATAGAAAATAAAAAACCGTACCTACTAGGTTATAGGATTAACCCCAAATCAAGATCATGTCGGTGAGATAAATAAAAGCTACGATCAATAATTAAAATCCAATAGTATAGTGGAATAAATGAAAACAATCAATTCGAATTAACAATAAAATTGGAACATTAATTAGATAAGGTTCGACAAGTTAGGGCTGTGACGTGGTTGATTTAAAATGTACCAATAAATCCGAATCATAAATTAATTGAAATCTTTGACGACTAATAAATGATGAATTTGACAGAGAGTGTTAACATGAATCGAAGGAATAGAGGGGGATCGAACCAAATACGATCAAATTGAGTAGCAAGACGAATGTAATAACCACTGGATGTCTGAGAATGAATAGATAAGTCTCGACCCGAGTAATTGTATTTTGAAATAATGCGAATAGTTTCCTCCATCCACTTTTTCAGGAGGAAGATAAAATGATATCACAATTACTTGAGATCGGAGAAAACCCCCATCCGAGAGAGTGAATAAATTCCAAAAATTATGGGATCCCCAAACACGACGACGAATGGCGAATATGTTCATACACCGAATTTTCTGAGAGAGACAGTTAAAAATTCCGAGACGATGGAATTCGTTAGGCGGCTCAATTTA
Organism: Schmidtea mediterranea; assembly: GCA_022537955.1. Taxonomy (NCBI): domain Eukaryota; kingdom Metazoa; phylum Platyhelminthes; order Tricladida; family Dugesiidae; genus Schmidtea; species Schmidtea mediterranea. The sequence goes on from CM039681.1 coordinate 53,359,299, forward strand.
CGTCTCGAATTAATTAATTCATGCACGCCGTCCGGTCGATAAAATAAACACAGCAGTGACCGATTTTGAAATCTATTTTAAGCTCAAGTCAATTTTAGCAATTTGTTTATTTTATAAATTCCGAATTCTAAAATCACTCGAAATAAATTCAAAAAATTATAAAACCATCAGGGTCCTGAAAACACTTCAACCAGAAACAAATTAAAATTAATGATAACATACAAACATCAAGATTTAAACTAATACCTTCTAAATACCTTAAATGATGATCCTATGAATTTCACAAAATAGTTGACCTTTCTTTACACTGAATTGTTTTGAGTGTGGGTTTATTCATCACAGATAAATCGAGCCTAGGAAAACCTCAATGTTAGTCGCTAAATGCACCAAATCTTGACCTACCTAAACTCTCTTTAACTAATATAGTAAAGACCCTATTCCCCACACTATTATTATTCATAGTTTAAATCTCAATTGTTACAGGACATGTCCACAAATCAGATCACCTCTCAGTCAACGGGGAAGAGACGCTCAAGAATGCTGTTACGATCCACCGACGCAATAGAAAGACCCCGGTCACAGTGGCCTTATTCTATCCCTCGAAAAGCACGGGATCCGAGTAGAGACCCTCTCGAACCAGTAAGACAAGAATACCCCGCTGCTGAAATCTTTGCCAATGCGCAGGAGCTCCTCACCCATTGGGAGCGGGTGCAGGAGCAGGTGGACTTACAAGTAGTTAAGGCAAGGATGTACCTTGCAGATGTGCTGGATGACATCCTTGCTGGGCGGATCGCAGTCGCCCATCCACCTTGTCCGATTCGGGACACTAGGCGTCCATACACAGTAGAGGCTCTCAAAAGAAGCCTAGAAAGATTCTGCCCGGATGAATAAACTGACGAACGAGACATCATAGTGATTAAATAGCAATAAAAATTAGAACCGTGTGAATTTCTTTTCGTATATAGCTGAAAATGAATGTTGAGTTGTTTGAAAGATTTTTAAAATATTTAGGCTGACTATAAATTGACGAATAAAAATCCCTTTAATTTCAGTAATGGCTTCTCTACGGATCTTACAGACGGAGTTAGATCACGCGAGACAGGCGAATGCCGAATTAATTAGTCAAGTCCTACAACTAACCCGTGAAATGCAGCAGATCAAAGCGACGTGCTTAGATCCCAAACGAACCAAAGTCCTATACCAACGACTTACCGCAGCTCAAAAAGGCTGGGCCGAAGAACGCCAGCTCAATCGGAGTTTGCGAACGCAGGTCAGGGGGCTAGAGGTCGCACTAGCTGTATGCCGAGAGGGTGAAGCGGTCACCTACCCGCTCATCTTCGCCCCAACTCAAATGCCGCAACCGGCAGGTAAGACAGCAGAACAACCCATCGCCACCAACCATCGTCGACCGGGACGTAAGGAGCGTGCCCGACGTCGAGCAACCCAACTCCAAAATGCCAAACCGTAGATATTTATCATGTGGTTTGATTTAATAGAGTAGTTTAGCCTTAGTTGAGTCGTTTTCTTTTAAAATTGCATACCAGTACGGTCATAAGTAACCCTATCACGTCTCAGTTTCCACAGTTAATTAAGCACTAAACTTGAGCAATTATTTATGAGGGACAGAGCAAAGCGAGCATAGGTCTTCTATCGACAGCTCGTGAACCCGAGGTTTGTCCGAGCAATTACAATACTAGCCAATGGTATTCAATTTTTGCGGACAATCCACCACTTGAACACATTTCCAACGTTGCTTAGCAACGGGTGCCAAGTGGAGTAGTATCATTTTGTATGGCGTTACTAGGGTCGCCAGGAAGATAAGCAAGATTCGAAACCCTGTAACCCACCATACAAATTTGGGGGCTCAGCCGGGATTTAGAATGATTGTTTTTGCAAAGAACCCAAAGAAATATAAACAAATGTCTAATGATCAAACAGAAATGTCGGGACGACAAACCCCGGAGAGATGACAAATGAAAAAGAAGAGAGCTTAATACAGAAAGGAAAAAAAAAAAAAAAAAAAAAAAAAAAAAAAAAAAAAAAAAAAAACGAGTAACCCGACTACAAAATGAGAAACGAATGGCTTGCCCAAGTACAAAATTTGCGGGGCCCCACCACGGGATTGAATGATTGTTTTCGCGAAAAACCAAAGGAAATATAGACATATGTTTAAGGTTTAAATTGAACATGTCGGGACGACATTTTGCCGAACCCCGGGGGGAATGAAATATGATTGATGGGAAATAGTAAAGACCGATGAAAAACGAACAACCTGACTACAAATCAAGAGAGTAAATAACAGACGACTGGCCCACCAAGCACAAATTTGGGGGCTCAGCCGGGATGAAGCTTTGTTATTCGGAAAGACCAGGACAATCAAGTTAAGAAACAACAGAAAATCCTGTCAGTGCACCCTCAGCCGGGATGAAGCTTTGTTATTCGGAAAGACCAGGACAATCAAGTTAAGAAACAACAGAAAATCCTGTCAGTGCACCCTCAGCCGGGATTGAATGATTTTGTGTGCAAACAAATCGATGAGAAAGCATAAAGTTCGAGGAGAAAATAGAAACAGCAATAAAAACCTGACTACGAGATACCAATTTAGGGGCTCATAAAGGATTGTTTTTACAAAGAACCCAAGGAAATATAAGCAAATGGTCAAAGATTAAACAGAGATGTGGAGATGATATGTTGCAAACTCCAGAGAGATGAGAACGCCATGAAATAAAACCCAGAGAACAACTGTTGGAAAATGAACAACCCGACTACAAATTAAGACGCCAAGACACTCATCAATACTTGACGACATGACACCCTTGTAAGACACCAACAACAATGACAAGACGCATAAGTAATTAAAAGGGCAAAATTCGGGATAAAATGAAATGGGGTAAGTAAGGGGGGTAATGATAAACAGGAGAAAGCAACCGAACCCAACAAGAGGACGCCAACGGTAATGGAATAAAGCACAACAGGTAATGATTAAAATAGTGATAGATAAAATGAATCAAAATATATTAAAGAGGTGAATGAATTTAGTTAATTAGTATTTAGATAAATTTAAAGGGTAATTTGATAATTTTAGATGGAACCAACAAAAATTATAGAAAAACTAAAGGGGATTCTAAACATCGAAAATGACAACCTGGAGGAACTAATTAATAAACAAAAGTTAATTAAACGAGCTAAAGAGGATATATCAGCAATCTCTAACCTGTACTCCGATGAACATTGCATATTAATAAAATTGATCGATATTGATAAAGATGTAACTACTGAGAGAATATATGAAATTCTATCTATGAGATTAGAGATAACCAAATTTGGGAAAAGCTGGTACAAGTTAATGGGAAAAGTCAAGAATATTGAAGACAAGATTGCAACAACAATGAAAGAACAAACTAAGGCGTATGTGGAGTGTTATGCGTGCAAAACAGAGGAAGCACGAGTAATGGTGATACCTTGCGGACACCTGAGTTATTGTCATGGATGCGCACAAGAGTCGCACTGTATGTTATGCCAACGAAAGATAAAGGAAAGACTAACGGTTTACTTTCCATGAATTGTTATGATGAAATGAAATAAATGTGTATTATTTGAATTATTATTAGATGATAAGATGAATATAAAAGAAATATGCAATGTTTATAAATAATAAAATAACCCGACAACGATAAACAATGGTAATAGACCAAAAACATAAAAGCCGAATTAGGGAAATAATCAAAACACATGCACAGAGACACAAAATATTGGACGGAAAAATTTCGACAACCGAGTTTTCCTAGTGTATAATTCCTTTTGTTTTATTGATATTATACTTATTGATATTATACTGAGATAGGACGAGGAAAAATGGTTAAACCTGAGCTATCTAATGATAGTACGCTCACCCAAGGGAAACCCTGATCAACCCTACTGAGAAAGGAACTGGTAGGCCAAGTCGCGTATGTCAGCAAGTAACCGGCGAGAGATTGATCACCTCTTTTGGGGAGCTTGTTGATGCGATTACCACAAATTTTGAAGGGGGGAAGTGAAGAGATAGACCGAGAGGTGAGAGAACGAGTGTACACGGAATAGAATTAATAGTTAGAGTAAAGGTACCTAGAGATGACTTCTTTTTTCCCTAGCTGGTGGTGAGGCACCAGAGGACAGCTACGGACTGTCGTGCTCAGGTTGTTATCAGCCAAGGGACTGATGACGCTGGGCCGTTCGATACAAAAACCCGGATCACACACCGAGTATCGGACGATTCTTTTTTTTCGCTGGGAGGCACTCGATACAACAACCCGGATCCCACACCGAGTATCGGGGCCAAACGGTAGGTGAGATGTGAACTAACCGGTAAATGGTTCATACTCAAAATGTCCTACTAAAGCCAGATGAGAGCGCTCGAATTGAGCCGAGAAATCTGATGGATGGAGCGGGCAGAGATTTGATAGTTTATTCCCCGCTCCCACTTTTGAGCACTTCCTTTTCTTTTCACTATTCGGGAAATCAAGTAAACCGCTTTTGGAACTTGATTGAACGTCTAGGCATTTCCATACTTTTATATTCTTCGAGGTACACAACCCGGATCCCACACCGAGTACCGAGGGAATGTTTTTTATTGCCCAGCGAGGAGTTTGGTACAACAACCCGGATCCCACACCGAGTACCAAATATCCGAATGGCGGTGAGTAAAGCGTAACCGGAAGAATGCGCGGCCAAAAGACGCCATGGCTTGAGAGTCAGTGTGAGGCCTCAAACATACCCAAAAGTCACTGATTGAGCTCAAGTCCGATAAAAGAGATAATATGAAATAGAGGGCCGGATGATTATAATCAGATACTTGAGGCAATAGAGGGCTGGATGATTATAATCAGATACTTGAGGCAATAGAGGGCCGGATGATCATGATCAGATACTTGAGGCAATAGAGGGCTGGATGATCATGATCAGATACTTGAGGCAATAGAGGGCTGGATGATTATAATCAGATACTTGAGGCAATAGAAGGCCGGATGATCATGATCAGATACTTGAGGCAATAGAGGGCTGGATGATCATGATCAGATACTTGAGGCAATAGAGGGCTGGATGATTATAATCAGATACTTGAGGCAATAGAAGGCCGGATGATTATGATCAGATACTGGAGGCCATAGAGTACCAGATAAGATATGATATGAGTAAAGATGAAATATGATTATGAATAGATATTAAGGTCACAGATGACCAGTAAAAGAGTTAAAGCCGAAGGCCGAAGAGCCAACGGAAATCATAGAGGGCATAGAGCGCCAGCGATTGAGGATTAAGTAAATGAATTTTTTGGGAGACATAGGAAAAACAATTAATGGAATGAATGAAAGTATGATGAGTATTGATATTATGATATAGATAATTGATACGACTATATAGATAACTGATAAGACTATATAGATAATTGATACGAGATTAATAGATAATTATTACGAGGTATAGATAATTAAAAATGGACTTAAAATGAGGGGGGTGAGTCAGATAAAGAGACCACCACGATAGATGCGAACAAGGGATGATAACATAGATAGTATGGTAAACGGAGGAGAAATTAGTATAGAGTATAGAATATTGGAGTGTTATTTATTTTTAGGAATCGATAGTCAAGCAAAGCAACCCAAGTCAAGTACAAAGCAAAGCAAAGGAGAAAATATCTCAGAACCAACAACAAAACAAGCGATAACAAAGGAATTTGAATAAACGAGCAGAAAAGATTTTGGAAAACGTCAGAGTAGTTACGAGCAAATAAGCAACCAGAAGTTTCAAAGCAACCAAAGAAGTCTCAAAGCAACCAAAGCAAGAGAAGAGAAACCAGTCTGGCAGACGAATAACCGTAAACATTGATAGCATCAGCAACCGTACGAGAAGCAAAAGCCAAGAGAATAGAGAAAAAAGTTTATTAAAAGAGGAAGAAAAGAAAAAAGTTCGCAACAGTAGAAGTGTCAACACTAAAGTATCAACTGTAACCGGAACAGGCACAGATAGCGGATTGACCGATTTTGAATTTAATAGCAGCGAGGAGAACGAATTAAGTAATATCGAAAATCAATTGACAACGATAGAATCAGTGAACGAAGAAGATCTGGACAACAATCCAAACATGACGACTTCAATAAACTCTTCAATTCCGGATGCAAATACAATGTTGAATAACAATAATGTGATGATAGGAGAATTCAGAGAAAAGTTTAAAGGAGAACCGTTCGACGGTAGTCTCAACAAATTGGATACATTCATAAAGGAATTCGAAGTGTATAAAAATATCTGTCACTGGACAGATCAAAAAGTAAAAGAGCGACTACCCTTGTATTTGAAAGGGAGCGCACAAGATGTATTTGTAGAAGAAGCGAGAGATGTAACAAAATTGACAACATGGACAGAGATTAAAGAGTTCTTAATAAAGATATTCGGGATAGAGAAAAAGGGGAATAGGAAGATATTGGACTTCCTACATCGAAAACAAAGACGAGATGAATCAAATGCAGTGTACGCATGCGAATTAAAGAAATTGTGTAAAGAAGCCTTCGGAGAAACAGATTTGCCCGAAGATAAAATGGTAGACGTCTTCATAAGAGGAATCAAAAGAGAAGACATACGAGCCAACCTTGGATGCTTGGCACCAGAAACGCTAGATAAAGCAGTAGCAATCGCAAATAGATGTGAAGCCCATCTAGGACTGGGATATCAAGTGGCAGTCTTGGCCACGGAACCAACAACATCAACAGTCAATGCCAACAATCAAAACAACAATACCAATCCAGCTATGAATCAATTCATTCCAAGAGCACAGCAGATGTTCAAGCCACCAGCAACGAGAAATCCGGAGGATAGAGGTAATAACCAAGTAAGTTATAATAATAATTTCAGGAACAATCCAAATACAAATGAAAAAATGCTCCATATGCCAAAGAATAGGACATCGGTCAGAGAATTGTTTCCGAAATTACACTTGTCAAAAATGTGGTAGACGAGGGCATACTGAGAAAATATGTAGACAACCTATTAACAAAGCTTGTTACAATTGTGGACAACAAGGACATTTCGCAAGGCAATGTAACATAAGACGAGAACCAAACCAGCCAAGATCAAACAACTCTACGGGAAACCCACAGATTAACGTGATGCAAGAGATAGACATGTTACGAGAAACATTACAACGAATGCCCATGGAACTAAATGAGATGATGCAACAGATGCCCACCAATATACAACAACAACGAATCAACGTAATGAGAAGCAATGAGGAGATTCAAGAGCTGCGAACTAGAGAATATCAAGAGCAACAACAAGCTGAATGGCAAAGACTACAAACAGAGGAAGCCCAAGAAATCCAGCAAAGATGGGAAAATCGAAAACAAACCCCGAAAAGAATTAATATGATGAGAATGGAAATTCCAGATGAAATTCACACTGCGGAGCAGTGTGTTGAGAACGAAGGGGGAGGAAATATGATAACTGATAACGAGAAAACAGTTGAATTAAATACGATGGAGAAAATAGAGGCCATCAAAGAATTTGCAGAGGAGGAAAAACAGAGACGTCGACAATTAAAAGAAATGACAACTGAGAAATCAGACGAACCAGAAACTCAAGAGAGTAATCGAGCAGAGATGACGATAACGGAAGATCAAAACGAGGGAACACTAATGTACGAGATAGACGAACTCGAAAACGAAATTATGACACAAACAATAGAGAGTACACTCGAGAAAATAAAGCAAGAGGAAGCTTTAGAACAAGAGGAGGATCAATTAAAAGAAAAAGAAGCAATCCTGAAACAAGAGAAAGCGGAACTAAAAAAGAAGGCATTAATATTAAAAATAGACGGAGCGCTAAAACATTTAGAACAAGAGCAAGCACTAGATCAAAAAATAGAAGTGATGACAAAGAAAGTACTATCTCAAGAAATGGAGGAGCAAAAAGTAGAACTACAAAGAGATGAGCAGGAAGCATCAACGTCACAAGGAAAAGAAAAGATATCAGAACCAATAATAACAAAAAAATCGAATCCAGAGGGTACTGCTACAAAAAATAGAAACGAGAATCAGAAAAGAAAAGCCCACGTGGAGTAAAGCTCAAATCGAGAATAAAATAAAAGAGATATGGTTCCAAATAAAAGGGCCAACAAAGATAATAAAAGAGGAGGAACAACTACATATTAATATGATGAGACAAATACCAGACGATCAAACAGATGAGGATGAAAGCGAGATAAGCAGTCTGGGCGGAGAAATATTTCAATCATGCGAGGAAAATAAACCATATAAGGATGAATCAAAATCCGAATTAGAGGAAATGGAAACGAACGTGCCAAGAGAAGATGAAACTGAGATATTAAAAGAAATCAACGAGATCGTAGAAGAAGTAGATCGAAACCAAATGTTCTTAAACCTCAGAGATACAACCGCATACAGCAGAATAATGAAATTAATTGCGAAAGGACATCAACGGGATAACGGTACATTCACGGCATCATGGAAAGATATGATAAGAAAGTACCAAGAGAATTTGAAAGAATATGATAGAGAAGAGTATCAGGTAATTATTGATTTTCCAGAGATACCAAGACAGATAATAGCAACAAGAGGCGAAAGCACAAACGAGTTGTATGATTGGGTAGTGAAAAAGCTAGGACCCAGTTATAAAAATAAACCTTTATATTATCAAGGAAGGAAAATAAAGCGAGATATACACCTAGCGGATGCTCTGATATGGCCAAAAGGAATAAATGTGGTAACATTAAACAAGAATGAAAGCGAAGAAACGACAGCAGAAATATGGCAGAAAATCCAAATATTGTATACCAAAGAAATAAAACCCGGATTAGAAAAAGAGAGACAAAAGATAATGAGGCAAAACCAGATCAAAATGACAGAACAAGCAATAGATCAAGCTAGAAAATATATTAATCGATTATCGTTAACGAGACCGATTTCAATGAAAATATTTGTAGAAGCTGTACGGGATACAGACATAATGAGATTCGATAACGAGAGAACAGATGAGTTGATAGCCAAATATGGAGAGCACCAAAGAGATATGAGAGGAGATGAACCAATAAAGATAAGAATAAAGCTACCAAATGATGAAATAAAAGAAATACTAGTAGATCCTGATTGTCAAATGCACGAATTATATCGACGGATAAATCGAGAAATTATCCAACCAATAATCGAAAGTAGTGACGACGGTATGGTGGAAGACGTGGCAATAATGTATCACAAACGGCAAATAAGTCCACGAGAACGAACCCCGATATACGAATTAGGTATATGGGAAGATGGACAAACCATCAATATCATAGCCATGGATGAACCAGAGAGAAAAAATACAACAAAAAGGGAGCAACAGATCCAAGAATTTCAAGAGGAAATGAAAAGAAAGATGGACAAAATACTAACCATCTACCAGTTATGGAGACAAGATGCGAAATTAAGCACGAAATTACAACCAATAGACGACTCAAGATGCCGATCAACACCCTGGAAAAAGGTGTATGATGAAAAGACAAAAGAGTGGAAATGGAAAATGGAGAAAACTGAACCAAAATGGAGAAAATATATACCAGGAGAAGCGCCAGAAGATGCAGCTAACGAAATAACCTTAGAGTTATATGAAGATGAACCATATGAAAATCTACCAGAGGAAATGATAAACGAAATGGAATGGCAACCAGAAGAAGACGAGGAAATAAACGATAGAGCTCGACTAGCCCCATACACATGGAAAATAGGTGGATGGGCTGAAAAAGTAAAATCGGCTGAAGAAGAGAAAATCATCGGTATCACAAGCCATCAATTCTATACAGAAATCGGAGGATACCGGATGAAATTGAGAGTATACCCAAACGGAGACGGGGTAGGAAAAGAAACACACCTATCAGTGTATTTTCTATTAGCAAGAGGCAGATATGACGGAAAATTAGAATGGCCATTTAATCGAAAAGTCACAATTTCAATCGCTAAACCCGGAAAATGGGAAGAGCGACATAGCGAAAAATTGGGAGTAGACCCAAGATCTATGATAAGCCAGAAGCCAAGATCCACTGAAAATGTTGCAGGAGGAGTACCACAATTTCTATTGAAAAAATACGTAACACCTCAATTCGTAAAAGATGATACAATCTATATTACGATCGAAGTAGAAACAGAACAGGAAATGAACCACAGATGGGAAGACCAACAACCGACTGGAATACAGCAATTGGAACACCACGTTTCTATCCACAACAACGATTGAGAGGAGAAGGATTCTTGCGAGAAGATAATCTATATATAAAATTAGAAGTAGAGAGGCCGGACAAGACGTTGTAAAGGGAGAGAGAAAGTGTAAATAAAATGTAAATAAAATAATAAAAATCAAATAAAAAATCAAAAAATTACAAATAATCAAAAAAATCAGAAAAACAAAAATTCAAAAATAATGACAATATTTAGATGGCAAGCGGACTCAATGAAGAGATAACAATACAGATGAGAGAAGGACCAAATTCGATATGGACGAGATTATGGAGAAAACCGGAAGAAGAGGAAAAAACCAATATACTAACAGCAGCAATAACATATTATGCGGACTTTGATGTGGAAGAAAGACCACAACAAATCAGAACAAAAGTGTACCCACCAATGAGGGTAAAAGACGAAAACTTGAGAAAAGAGGAACAAAGATACCTAACGTTTAAAAACAACAAAGTATTTACCGACCGACAAAGCAAAGAAATGGCTGCACAAGGATTTTACTTTACGGGAACGCCAGAACGACCAGACGAAGTAACATGCATCTTCTGCCAAGGAAAACTCGCACAATGGAAAAAAGGAGAAACAGCAAAACGGGAACATCGAGAAAAACTCCCGAGATGTCCATTTATGTTAAATTTAGACGTCAGAAACCAAGTGATGAATAGATCAGAAGGACTTCGACAATCAGAATCAGACAAAGATGAAAAGGGAGGTGAGAAAAAGATAACGATAATAAAGAATTTCGAAGATCCAACAGAATTAATATGGGAAAAAGAGACTATAAATAGAACATTCGAAGAGAGAATTAAAACTTTCAAAGGAAATCCAAGAGCAGCAGAATTTGCGAGTCAAGGATATTGCCAAACAACCAGAGGAATAATGTGCGAAGGATGTAAAAATCAACAGCCAATACCAGATCAGAACGTCACAAAACTAAAGCATAAAGGAAAATGTATGTATAAACAAGAAAAAGAGTCAAAGAATATCGAAATAATAATTACCAACCAGCAAATAGAAGATATTTTGGATCGACCAAAAACGAGAACCATAATGTTATTATCAGGAGTAGATACTCAAAAAATGAGGAAAATAATCAAAGAAAGATTGGCTAACAATTTAGAATGGTACGACTCGACACAAGCAATAATCCGAGCAATTAAGCGATATCAAGAGAAACCGAAAGAGAATCAAAGACAAATCGATGATAAAAGAAGCTATTTTGGAGCAGTATCAATGTGTGACATGTTGGCAGAAACATGTAGAAATAATTTATATGCCTTGTGGACATATGGTCACATGTGAAGCATGCGGGATAAAAGTCAATATATGCCCAGTATGTAGAAAGCCGATCAACGGGCGGATCAAAGGATTCCGTTTCGCTGATCAGTAATTAAAAAAGGAAAACAATGTGTAAAAGTGTAAATAGAGATAAACGAAAAAACAAAAAAAAAATTATAAAAACTCAAAAACCACAAAATACGAGATGATGTAAAATTATGATAAAATTTAGAGATGAGTGAAAAGAGAGAATAACCGATTATTAATATTTAGAAAACAATTATGAATCCAAATGAGACAAAAGAAATTGTAAAAGAGGCTGAAGAGACGAAATCAGCAACCAAAGATCAACCAGAGTCAATAAAAGTAATAAATGAGGAAGTAGAATTATGGAAACAAAGGACGTTGCAATTAAAAGAAATGCTATTAATCGCAGAGGAAGAATTAGCACAAGAGACGCAAAAAACGAAAATGATGAAAGAGAAGTGGGAAAAACAACTAGAACAAAAAATAATCTATCCGGAAGGAAAAGAGAAAACGTACCAAGAACGAGAAGAGGAAATGATGAAGGAATTTATGCAGAACCAAACTAGAATCAGAAATCAAAGGAAAGAGATACAAACTCTAGAGCAAGAGAAGCAAGATCAACAAAATGAAATCGAAAGATTGCGAGAAGTGATAAAAGATAAAGAAGCAGAGATACGAGAGGAAGGAGAGGAAACGATAAAGATTATACAACAAATGCAGGAGGAAATTGGGCAAATTAGCACCCAATACCGAATAGAGAAGACAAAGAGAACCCATTTAGAACAAGCCAAAGAATGGGCAAAACGACAAGCACTCCATTGGAAAGCCAAATGGACGGAAGATAGAGAACAGTCAAGAAGCAATTGGGAATCGCGAATCAGACATTATATTCAGCAAATAGCCGAAGAGGAAGACAGAACCAGAGCGTACAAAGCTAAATGGGAAAATGCGAAAGAGGAAGTCAACAAGCTGAGAAATCAAGGGTCAAAACCATCAAGGAAAATTAGAGAGCCCAGAGACGATAGACAAGAAAGAATGCTGACTCAGATAACCGATCAAGCAAGAAAATGGCGAATAGAGTGTAGAATATTCGAAGACGCCAACGCAAAACAATCTAGCTATATAGCGAAATTAGAGCAGGAAGTTGAGTATCAACAAACCAGAATAAAAGAGATGCAGATCGAGCAGGACGAAGCTCACCGAAAAGAACAAAAACAACAATGGAAAACGGAGATCAAGGAAAAAGCAATAAAAAGAGAAGCGAAAAAATGGAAAGAGCACTTTCAAGAAGCCAAGAAAGAGATAAGATTGTTACCAAAAAGGATACTAAATACGGAAGATTGGGAACTTTGGGAACAAGTCGAAGTGCAGAAAGAAACAATCGAGGAACTAAACGAGCAGGTCCAAAACTTAGAATTTCGGGAAAAAATCAGACAAGGTACAATAAGAAGGCTCAGGAGACACGAAAAGGAATATGAACAACAATCTAACGATATGGACAAGAGAGCAGCAGAAACGAGAAATCAACTAACTGATGAAAGACGGCAAAACCAACAATTAAACGAGAGGATAACAGAACTCCAACAGGAGGTGAACGGACACCGAGGAGTTGCTGTATTCAAAGAAATCCAGTTGAGACATCAACATGAAGTTAATGAACAGTTGAAAGAACAAGTTGAAGCAGAAATAGAAGCAATAAAGCAAGGATATGAGGAAAATGAACAGAACTTGAGGACAGAGATCGAAAAGTTAAAAGCGTTGGAAAACACGCATCGATTAGAAATACAAGTAGAAGAGTTAACAGAAAATACGGAATATCTTGCCTATCTCTTAGACGAAGAGATACAAATTTCAAACGCTTTACGTGCAGAAATAAATACCTTGCAGAGCCGACCACCAATCCTGCTTATGCCGTTATATCCGACGGAAATGCTAACTCAAGTACCCGCCGAACCCGATGAAGGATTCGGGGAGACGGACGAAACGATAGTGTAAAATCAAAGAGGAAACATTGTAAAAAGTGTAAAAAGATAATAAAAATAATAAAAACGATAAAAAACAAAAAATGGTAATCGATGTATATTTAGCATGAATTTGAACGAAGTAGAAATCCGAATGAATCCAGAAGACGGAGAATATGTACCAAGCCCAATTCAATTAGTAGAACCAATCGAGCAAGACCCACTGAGATATTACAGTAAAAGATGGAGAGCCGAAAGAAAAGAATGGCAAGAATTAGTGGAGGAACAAAATTCAGAAATCGCCCGGATACATCAACAGTTAATACAGTCAAAACGGCTAGGTAATATGATAAAACGAAAATTAACGTCCAGCATGGGAGAGAACAGAAGTCAAAAGAGAGAAAATGAACGATTGAGACGAGAATTAGCCGAAATAAAGACTCGAGTAATCCTGGAAGATTATTGGAAAACCGAAGCAGAACGAATGAGAGATAGTAGAAAGAGCGAACAGAGATATGTAATACAACTAGAAGACAGTTGTAAAGAAGCCCGAGAGATAAAAGAAAGCCATCAACAAGCTCAAGATGAGATTAAAACGCTAACAGAACAGCTCCAGGAAGCGAGACGAAAGCTGGAAAAGCAAACAGCTAAACGAATAAATAGTAAACGTCAACTTAAAAGAAAGCAAGCGAAAGAAATAAATCTTCAGATAAAAATAAAAAAGCAGCAAAGAATAATCAAGGAAAACCAAGAGCGAATAAAAGAACTCCCAAAACTAACCGAGCGATTGATAAAAGCCCAAGTCCTGATAATGAGATTCTCAGAAAATAAAACTAAAGAGGAGTGCGCGATACACTCAACCCCAGAAAAAGAGAAAGAGTAAAAAAGGGCTAAACTCCACTGTAAATAAACGAAATAAATCTTGTAAATAAATATAAATTGAGTATGTATTTGAAACTAGAAGTTATGAACCCAAACCTGTGGATAATAATGATGATAATAATGAGAAAATGCAATACTGAGAACCCGTTAGAAAAATGCGAGAAATCCCAACCCTTCAGAAGAGAGGACAGCACCTGTGCCGATTTTAAAGAAATTTGTAGTAACCCCAATAATGAGGAATGTCAACAAATAAACCTGCAATGTATGCAATGCCCCACAAAAGAAAACAAGGACGAATTAAAACAGAATATCGAGAAAACCCAAATAATGGTACAAACCCTATTGAAAAATAATGAAGAGATAGCTAATATAAAACAGGAAAACCGAGAGATAAAGAAAACCTTAGAAAATATCATCAAACAGATTCAAAGAAAAGCCAAAGCAAATCCCAATAATAAAATAATTCAAGAAATTCAAAAGATCGTCCTATCAATCAAAAAACAACAAGGGAAACAAATCAAACAGAAAAATGAACCCCATGCAATGACAAGTCTATCAATCGAACTTATACTACCAATTAGTGTAACATCCAACATAATACTCCTAATATGTTGTCTTATCCTCGGCCTAACAAACAACAAGCAAAGGCAAAATACCCAAATCCAAAAAGTCAGAAGAATGTTCACCCAAATTCGAAAAACTACCAAACCCAACGAAATGACAAGACTCTCGCAGATTTCCATCAATCACCCTTCAAGATCAACCCAGCTCGAAAGCGAAACCCAAGCCGTCAGTGATTCATTCGAAAACAAGTACAACTGAGTTACAGTAACTGATATTGATTTGAACTGATTTTTCTAACTCGAACTGACCTACATTGATTTGAACTGAATTTACTAAAACTCATACTGATCTACAGTGATTCGAACTAATATTGATCTACATTGATATTGAACTATCCAATTTTTTTTGATTATGTACTGTAGCCGGACCTTAAGTCCATCTTTCTCTTGATAATTCACCTTACAGTAGACATTTTTATGAATGTGAATATTGAAAACGAAATTGTATGTATTATCAATTGAAATTGCGGGTCGCAATTTTACGGACCCCCGAGTGTTTTATGTTGGGCCAGAACGTAAACGGCCTTGATAAATGTTTAAATGGATCAGAAACACACACGCAGATACAACACGCAATTTAAAATAAACCTGAAAAACACCAAATAAACCCTATAAAATCTAAGAAATAAAAGAATTAAATATAAAATAATAAACATAAAAATAAAATAAAATATTAACAAAATGCACCAAGATCCGCACGACACTTACACAAATATAACAAGAAAACAAGACAAATTCGACGAAATTAGAAAAATCAATTAAAGTTCATTAAAGTGGAATTTAAATTGAAAAATTGAATTAGCAATAATTCAATAAAAAACTTTAAATAAAAAATTATAAAAATAAATCAAGAAATATAAAAATTAAATAATAGAATTTGCTAGAAAAGAACAAGGTCGAATTTTGTTTTACTGCATCAAATTTTACACGTCACACAATTAGGTATAAATACTGATCCATTTTCACATTAAAAACACACACATTTTTCCTGAACATTCTGTTGAACTACTTAAAAACCATTTTTCAAAGAGAACCGTTTTAAACTGTTAGAATCGTTTTGAAGATTGTCAATCATTTATCAACTAGTGTATTCAATCGAAATTTTTAGGTGAGAATCAGTTATGTTGGAACCCTCTTTCCACATCCCGACCTTGCATCTCAATGGAGCTCTGCTCGGCGTCGATGTGGGGAGAGAGGTATTTATGCGATTTTATGTTCGATTTTATTTTGATGTTTTATGGAATGGTCAAAGGGGTAATTTGTTTGTTTCATGATTAATAAATTTTATTAATATGTATTTATATGTTTTCATAAATTTATAAATTTTAATGTCGAAATTTTTCCGGCCCACAGCCGACACATCACGCAAGTTAGTAAAATCAACATAGTGCAGATGCATGTAAGTGCGTGGAAGATCGCCAATGATATGCACCCGTGAAGACTCAGCGTGCGCAACGCAGCGGTCGGATCGTAAATATTTATCCCTATAGCTGAAGCGAGAAATAAGGAAGGAGCCTCTGACTGCTTCCTCGTTTCTCAATTCTGTAAAATCGACCTAAAATTATCATACAAACGGCTTAAAATCACCACACCGAGTAGTCCAGTGGGCACTCAATAATTATAATATAAACATACTATGCCTTAAGATCAATTAAAGGAAAAAGGGTACGGGGGTAACGTAAATTGAAATTGCTGATATAACCACTTCCGTGTCAATGCCATAAAATGAATTTAACCAGTTTATGTCTAAATGAATTTAAATAAAATGAATTTAATAAAGATATGATTAATAGAAATAAAATGAATTTTATAAAGATATGGTTAATAGAAGTAAAGTAAATTTAACAAAGTTAGGATGAAATAAAACGAATAAAGTTATGATTAATAAGAAAAAATTTAATTTAATAGAGTTATGGGTAATATGAAATAAAATCTCAACGGTAAAGCGATTTAATATGATATAAAAGAAAATCTTAATTGTAACAAAAAAAAAAAACTGGTAAAGTTTACTAAAGAATGAAACATTGTTTATAAGAAAAAATTAAATAAAATTTTTGATTAATGAAAATAAATCTTGTTGATAAAGTAAGTAGAGTAGATAACTGAGACGAAAATCAAATTTTATTTGTTAAACAATTATAGAAAATAAAAACCGTACCTACTAGGTTATAGGATTAACCCCAAATCAAGATCATGTCGGTGAGATAAATAAAAGCTACGATCAATAATTAAAATCCAATAGTATAGTGGAATAAATGAAAACAATCAATTCGAATTAACAATAAAATTGGAACATTAATTAGATAAGGTTCGACAAGTTAGGGCTGTGACGTGGTTGATTTAAAATGTACCAATAAATCCGAATCATAAATTAATTGAAATCTTTGACGACTAATAAATGATGAATTTGACAGAGAGTGTTAACATGAATCGAAGGAATAGAGGGGGATCGAACCAAATACGATCAAATTGAGTAGCAAGACGAATGTAATAACCACTGGATGTCTGAGAATGAATAGATAAGTCTCGACCCGAGTAATTGTATTTTGAAATAATGCGAATAGTTTCCTCCATCCACTTTTTCAGGAGGAAGATAAAATGATATCACAATTACTTGAGATCGGAGAAAACCCCATCCGAGAGAGTGAATAAATTCCAAAAATTATGGGATCCCCAAACACGACGACGAATGGCGAATATGTTCATACACCGAATTTTCTGAGAGAGACAGTTAAAAATTCCGAGACGATGGAATTCGTTAGGCGGCTCAATTTACGTCTCGAATTAATTAATTCATGCACGCCGTCCGGTCGATAAAATAAACACAGCAGTGACCGATTTTGAAATCTATTTTAAGCTCAAGTCAATTTTAGCAATTTGTTTATTTTATAAATTCCGAATTCTAAAATCACTCGAAATAAATTCAAAAAATTATAAAACCATCAGGGTCCTGAAAACACTTCAACCAGAAACAAATTAAAATTAATGATAACATACAAACATCAAGATTTAAACTAATACCTTCTAAATACCTTAAATGATGATCCTATGAATTTCACAAAATAGTTGACCTTTCTTTACACTGAATTGTTTTGAGTGTGGGTTTATTCATCACAGATAAATCGAGCCTAGGAAAACCTCAATGTTAGTCGCTAAATGCACCAAATCTTGACCTACCTAAACTCTCTTTAACTAATATAGTAAAGACCCTATTCCCCACACTATTATTATTCATAGTTTAAATCTCAATTGTTACAGGACATGTCCACAAATCAGATCACCTCTCAGTCAACGGGGAAGAGACGCTCAAGAATGCTGTTACGATCCGCCGACGCAATAGAAAGACCCCGGTCACAGTGGCCTTATTCTATCCCTCGAAAAGCACGGGATCCGAGTAGAGACCCTCTCGAACCAGTAAGACAAGAATACCCCGCTGCTGAAATCTTTGCCAATGCGCAGGAGCTCCTCACCCATTGGGAGCGGGTGCAGGAGCAGGTGGACTTACAAGTAGTTAAGGCAAGGATGTACCTTGCAGATGTGCTGGATGACATCCTTGCTGGGCGGATCGCAGTCGCCCATCCACCTTGTCCGATTCGGGACACTAGGCGTCCATACACAGTAGAGGCTCTCAAAAGAAGCCTAGAAAGATTCTGCCCGGATGAATAAACTGACGAACGAGACATCATAGTGATTAAATAGCAATAAAAATTAGAACCGTGTGAATTTCTTTTCGTATATAGCTGAAAATGAATGTTGAGTTGTTTGAAAGATTTTTAAAATATTTAGGCTGACTATAAATTGACGAATAAAAATCCCTTTAATTTCAGTAATGGCTTCTCTACGGATCTTACAGACGGAGTTAGATCACGCGAGACAGGCGAATGCCGAATTAATTAGTCAAGTCCTACAACTAACCCGTGAAATGCAGCAGATCAAAGCGACGTGCTTAGATCCCAAACGAACCAAAGTCCTATACCAACGACTTACCGCAGCTCAAAAAGGCTGGGCCGAAGAACGCCAGCTCAATCGGAGTTTGCGAACGCAGGTCAGGGGGCTAGAGGTCGCACTAGCTGTATGCCGAGAGGGTGAAGCGGTCACCTACCCGCTCATCTTCGCCCCAACTCAAATGCCGCAACCGGCAGGTAAGACAGCAGAACAACCCATCGCCACCAACCATCGTCGACCGGGACGTAAGGAGCGTGCCCGACGTCGAGCAACCCAACTCCAAAATGCCAAACCGTAGATATTTATCATGTGGTTTGATTTAATAGAGTAGTTTAGCCTTAGTTGAGTCGTTTTCTTTTAAAATTGCATACCAGTACGGTCATAAGTAACCCTATCACGTCTCAGTTTCCACAGTTAATTAAGCACTAAACTTGAGCAATTATTTATGAGGGACAGAGCAAAGCGAGCATAGGTCTTCTATCGACAGCTCGTGAACCCGAGGTTTGTCCGAGCAATTACAATACTAGCCAATGGTATTCAATTTTTGCGGACAATCCACCACTTGAACACATTTCCAACGTTGCTTAGCAACGGGTGCCAAGTGGAGTAGTATCATTTTGTATGGCGTTACTAGGGTCGCCAGGAAGATAAGCAAGATTCGAAACCCTGTAACCCACCATATTTAATACCTTTTTTTGCTACATTTATTTACAAATAGTGACACGATAAACTAAACAATTTTTATTTAATATCAAACAAATCAAATTATCATCAGACATGAGTTTATTATTTCATTTGGCCACTCCTTGGGCGCGTTTTCGCAATCGCTCGGTTCGACCTGGACGAGCGTGTGATCGGGGTTTCTTGTTAGTTGATTGGGCTTTTTCTTGGTCACGATAGGCTAATTGTGCCGGAGCGAATACCAGAGGGTAAGTCACTGCACTTCCCTCCTGGCACGCCGACAGGGCGACCTCCAGTCCTTTGATTTGTGTTCGCTGCGTCTGGTTTAACACTCTTTCCTCTTTCCAGCCCTGTTGTGCGGCAGTGAGGCGCTGGTACAATGCTTTCATTTTTTCGGGTTCGACCCAAGTGGCTTTCAGCTGTTGTATCTCTCGACTCTGTTGTAGGAGTTGTCGGTGTAGGTGCTGATTTTCTCGTTGAAGTTCTTTCAACTCTTGATGTAATATTTTCGTGGCTTTCATTTCTACAATATTTAAATGATTAGTCGTTTACAATATTGATTCAATCCTATTGATCCTCTCTCTTAATTATTTTTACGATGTATTATCGGCTGCGTCTCATGCGTCTCAGTTAGTTGGTGTTAACTCTCTGGTTGGTCAAGGTTTAATAACAAAAACGTTCTATCTTTTCATATCATTTATTGTCTATAAAATATTTAGAAAGTGTTTGCAAAGGGGCAGAAAATTTACATGCTTTAGTTACACTAGTATCAAAGTAGTTAATTTATAAAACTAGAAATTGAATAACCCGTGAAACATAAACATTTATTGTTATCAAAACTAAAATATATCGGTTCAATTCAGTTATGGCCATTGAAACGTTCGTTTCTTCGATTGTTGTTATTGGAGTTCCACTGGGGATGCCTGCTCGCATACGTATGATCGCCTGTTTGACGGGATCCTAGTCGATTTCGGAGTGTTGACTGAACGAGGTTTTCCGGTATCACCAATTTAGTCGGTGCCGTCATCTGCATCAACTTCGGGTCGTCTAACTCGAAGGACACTCCATATTCTGGCGGGAATCCATCGGTGCTCGGGATAGCTCCACTTGCTATATCCCTGTTTACTTGAGCTAGTCGTTGTCTGGCTAACATCGCTTTCCGGTGGTATTTTCTTTCTAGCTCTGGAGTCTCCATAGGTGGATAACAGATATCCGTTATCCCACAGCACTTGGTGGTATCGAGCGGCGGAAGCGCTCGGAATCTGTAGAGTCACTCGGGAATTGTCACTCCAACTGCCAGATTTGTCTCTACGATCTGAATAGGTAAATAGTCAATTGTGAACTTGTATCAATAGAATCATTCATGGACAAGAGTACTCGGCATTATGAGGCTAAGACATGACAGCTACGGGGTTCTATGGGGTTGATTTTTGTGAGAATTAATGAACGTAAAATCGTGAAAATTACCTCGCTGGCCTTCCCTATCTATCAAGCAGGTGTCGCTACTCGAGGGGTGCACCTGGATAGCATTCTTCGTCCGTTTATAATTATGATCGGTGATCATTGGTCGAGCGTTCATTTTTAGATATTTTTAAGATGGCACTCAAGATTTCGCCAATGCTTTTATAGCCAATGGCCAGGGTTTATGTTGACGCGTTCACAGAAAAGGTCTATTATCTATTTACATTTTTTATTTTAATCAATTCGATTCAATTCATCGATGATTTTTCACAATTTAATGATGATCTTGTATTGGTTTATTGGCGGGTGGATAATTGGTTTCATGTCACTATTTATTTAGTATCTGTCATCTGATTTTCTGTTTTTGTTGACTAATGCTTGTGGTCCATAAATCGTATTCTGTTGACCTGGTCAATAATTTGACGTATGATTCGTCCACGTATTATTTGCTAAGATCTGTAACTCAATCATATTTATTCGTCGTTAATCTTCCAAGATGGATTTAATTTTTGGCGTTATATTCAGTTCAAATATTTGGATTTTTCTACTACCTCAACGTTGGACGAATGTCTCTCATCTATAGCCAACTATTCGGGAGTCTAGGTTGTTCGACTAGCCGGTTGGTGACGGATAATTCTCTGGTCGATATTCGTGAACTGTACTATGAAGTGGTTTAGTTTGTATTTATCTCCGTTTAGTCATTTATCCTTATTATGGTGTTCGATTATTCTTGGCTGCTTCGGACATTTAATCGTATTATGATGATCATCATTTTATCTCGTCATAAGTTAGTTAATACATTTGCGCCTTGTTTGATTTATTATTAATATTTTGTTGCCATTTCGTCATTATCGATAGTTTAATTATATCATTTAACTTATTCAATCATCGAATCACCCTTTAATCAGGTAATCGTACCTTTACTCTTCAATTTAATTTGTCAATCATTTTGAACGGTTAACGGATCTATTAGTTACTTCCACTCTGTCAATTTAGCCAGGTTCGATCCTTTTAACTATTTCTATGGTTTCGTATTCATGAACTCTATTATTTTGGCTTATCGGGGAATGATTTAATCATTGATTATTCGTAAAAATTACTTTCCTTTTGGTGGGTTACAGGGTTTCACATCTTGCTTGACTTCCTGGTTACCCTAGTAACGCCATACAAAATGATGCTGATCGCCACTTGGCACCCGTTGCTAAGCAACTTTGGTAATGTGTTCAAGTGGTGGATTGCCCGCAAAAATTGAGTACCATGGGCTAGTACTATAGTTGCTCGGACAACCCTTGGGTTCACGAGCTGTCGGTAGAAGACTGGTGCTCGCTTAGCTCTGTCCCATGCGTATAAGTGTTCATGATTAAAGGTGGGAAGATGGTCGTAAGCGTTCCGATCGACACCCATATATCTTCATTATGAGAAATGATTTGACTACAACACATTTATTGAAATTAACACATGTAGGGATTCAACGTGAGTTAATGAGGTGGATTGGCTGCTCTGTGTCGAGCACGCTCTTTGCGTCCTGGCCGACGATTTATGGGCGGATTAGTAGGCTGATCTGTTAACTGAGGGTTCTTTGGCACCATCTGGGACGGGGCGAACACGAGCGAGTACGTTACCGCTTCCCCCTCCCGACACACTGCTAGAGCGACTTCCAATCCTCGTATTTGTGTATGCAGGCTCTGGTTGAGCTGCCGCTCCTCGGTCCAACCTTTCTGTGCTGCAGTCAGGCGGTGGTACAAGGTCTTTACCTTCTCCGGTTCCTTCCAGGTTGCTTTAATTTGTTGGATTTCGCGGTTCAACTGAATAACTTGGGCCAGTAATTCCTCATTTGCTTGTCTTGCGCGGTTCAATTCGGTCTGTAGGATCCTTAGGGAGGACATCGCTGTAATTAAATGGATCATTTCAATTTACGATTAGTCAAGTTGAGTAATCTTTGATTTCGTTAAACAAATCGCGAGTTAATTCCAGTTATATGAGAGAGAAGAAAACACACAAATTTCTAACTATTATTAATCAATCACTACATTAAGTTGTCTCTATTATTTCAATTGTCTGGGCAATACTTCTCTAGGCTTCGCTTGAGGGCTTCTACAGTGTATGGTCGCCTGGTGTCTCGAACTGGACGAGGTGGATAGGCGACTGCGATCCGCCCGGCAAGGATGTCCTCCATCACGTTTGCAAGATACATCCTTGCCTTGACTACTTGCAAATCCACCCGCGCCTGCACCCGCTCCCATTGGGTGAGGAGGTCCTGTGCGTTGGAAAATATCTCGGCAGCTGGGTACTGTTGTCTTTTGGGTTCATAAGGGTTGTTATTCAGATCCAGCGCCCTTCGAGGGATAGAGTAAGGCCACTGTGATCGGAGTGCGTCTGTGGCGTCTACAGCCTGTGGTGTCTTTCTCGAGTGCTTTTTGCCAGATGATTGTACAGTCGTCCAATTGAGAGACATGATCTGAAACGATTAGGGAATAAACCATGAAAATTAATATTAACGGGAGAAATCTCCCTACATCGGTCATAATGCGTTCACCTATGCGGGTTCAAGAACTGGCGTACTTATTGTCAAGTGCGGTGTCGAGTAACGTGGAGGGTTCTTCTTCAATCAATCGGCACACTGGGATTCATGTAATGTCTGAAGATAACATTTTGGTCGTGGATCGGCAAGACCTATCATGGCTTAAGTATCAATTTTATGTTGAGCACAATTGATTGAAGGATGGCTAGAAAATTTGGATGACCTGTCAATTCGGCATTGTTATCGGGTTTGAAAATATTGTTGGTAGCAGTTGAGTTGAGGGTGTTAAGTTAATTATCAGTTGATTTGCGCTGTCCTTATTTAGTGTGATGTTGTAGGTCGACTATAACATGATGATTTGTATTCTCGAATTTAAATGATGTCCATAAACTCTCTCAAGGAAATCGGCGGTGGTTTGCCATTGCAACGGTGCGTTTCCGTTGAACGGATTGTTAGATTTCACTATTGTCGTCGGTGATCGGCAGGATATCCGGTGATTTTATCAACGTCGAAAATCTCGGATTAGTAAGTGACATCCTGCTGATATTAATTATGTCGTCGTTAATTGTGGGAAGTTATGATTTGGTATATCCGCTTCAGTTTAACCAGTTCTGTTTCGGGAATTCCTATGTTATCTCATTTGAATGCTATTATTATTACGTTCGAGAAAAACACTTGCAATTTACGGTAGGCTTTGGGGAAATCTTCCTCGGCACTGTGATGTCATCTCGCACATCGGATGCTTTATTATTCGGATCATTTGGAAATTTCTCGTTATTGTTTCGTCAGGAATGTTGGGACTTAATTTATTATTATGCTCGAATTTATTGAGGTCGGCGGTAAGCCTTTATGTATATTGTTATTAATGTAATCTCATGATTAGATCTTTCTATATACAATAAATTTCGTTTGTTATTTCAATTGAACTTAAAATTTCTGATCATTTTATATTAAGTCACTGTTTGGGTTTCATCTCATTTTCGATTTTAACCAGTTTTTCAGCTCTAGGTTATTCATCTAGTCAATTTTATCTCATCTTTTGGTAATGTTAATCAACGACTTCAGGATAACTTTATGAATTATATACAAGTTTCGTTATTTGAAATTGATAACTTCAATTAATAATTGCTTTAGTTTTATCGATAGATGATTTTAAATACCTCATTTCTTACTTTTATTTTGATGGATTATACTAATTTAACGATCGAGGCTATTTATTATTGCCCTACTGCTAACCAATAGATTAAGATCCTCTGAACCATGAATTACTTTTACTCACTAGTTAATCAATGAATTAATCTAATCTAGCTACATTTATTCAATTTCTACTTCAAATCTAATTAAATGAAATTGTCCTAACTTGATCAAGGAGTTGTTTGTCGTTATTTCTTATTAAAAAATTTATAATAATTTTAACCACTTTACTGTTAATAAGTTATAATAATTTGATGAATGGATTACGTAATAGCTACTCCAACTTTAAGTCATGAAATACTTTTGCTTTACCTATAGTAAACAGTTATTTTAATTCACATTTTAAATTATTTGAATCATCGAATTATTTAGTTGATACTTTCTACAAATTTAGGAAAAGATGAAAACAATTTAATTACATCAATGATTTTAACAAATTTTCTTAACAATCTTAATTCGCGGTGGTTATATCAGCGATTTAATCTTAAATTATTCCAGTACCCTTCCCTTTAATAGACCTTAGACGCACATTGTGTTTATATTATATTTACTGAGTGCCCACTGGACTACTCGGTGTGATGATTTTAAGCCGTGTGTAATATAAATTTAGGTCGATTTTTCAGAATCGAGAAACGAGGAAGCAGCCAGAGACTTCTTCCTTATTTCTCGCTTCAGCTATAGGGATAAATATTGACGTTACGACCGCTGCGTTGCGCACGCTGAGTCCTCACGGGTACATATCATTGGCGGTTTTCCACGCTCTTACATGCATCTGTACTGTGTAGATTTTATTTACTTGCGTTATGTGTCGGCTGTGGGCAGGAAAAATTTCGACATTTTAATTTATAAAAACATATAAAATAATTCATGTAAATAATATTTATTAATTATAAACGACAATAACATAATTACCCCTTTTCACCATTCCAAAATTTGCAAAATTAACATAAAATAACATAAATACCACTCTCCCCACGCCGACGCCGAGCAGAGCTCCATTGAGATGCAAGGAACGTGACGTGGAAAGAGGGTTCCACCATGAATAATTCTCACCTAGAAAAATTTAAGATTTCCAAGATAATCTGAAAGTAGTTTAAAATAGTTGAAAACAGTTTTAAAATCGGCTTCTAGATTTGAAAATATGGTTTTAAAAAATGGTTTAAACAATTTTCAAAAATGGTTAAGTTAAATGTGAAAATGGATCAGTATATATACCTATTTTTCCGGTGTGTGAAATTTGATGTAGTAAAACAAAATTCGACCTTGTTATTTTCTAGCAAATTCTATTCTTTAATTTTGATATTTTTTGATTTATTTTTATAATTTTTTATTTAGAATTTTTATTGAATTATTGCTAATTCAAATTTTCCAATTTAAATTTCACTTTAATGAACTTTAATTGATTTTTTCAATTTCGTCGAATTTGTTGTGTTTTCTTGTTGTATTTGTGTAGGTATCGTGCGGATCTTGGTGCGTTTTGTTAATATTTTAATTTATTTTTATGTTTATTAATTTATATTTAATTCTCTTATTTCTCATATTTTATATGGTTTAATTGGTGTTTTAATAGGTTTATTTAAATTGCGTGTTGTATTTGCGTGTGTGTTTCTGATCCATTTAAACATTCTTCAAGGCCGTTTACGTTCTGGCCCAACACTTTTTTATTTAAATAGTTTGATTATTAATTTCATTTCATCGTTAACCACGTCGTGATTACTTTGCTAAATTTATTCTTTTATATTTTGGTCGTAAAGTCAGTTAGGATTCCCTCATTTTATTTATTTAATTAATTTATTTGCGTCGTTCCAAATTTTAAGTCATAGGTTTTATTACGTTAGGTCAAATTAATCGCAATTTAGTTATTAAATTTATCTGCATCGCATCGGTTTCAAGTCCCCAATACCCGAGCTTTAATTTAAGTCCTAAGGTTCTTGTGTTCATATTGGATTTTTCGAGTGCCCACTGGCCTACTCGGTGTTATCATTTTAGCCAATGCGTAATTAAATAGTTAGGTCGATTTTATGGGAGATGGGTGAAAGAGAGCCAGCCAAAAGACTAGTTCTCAATCCTCCCACCGCCCCTATAATGGGTAGAATATTTACGTTCGAGGTCCGTCGTTACGCACGACAGAGCGCTCACGGGCACACACTATAGGCGGAGAAACCGCACTTACACAGTGTGACTAGTTGTGTTATGATTTTACTTTCTTGTGTGATGTGTGGTTGTGGGCCAGAAAAATTTCGACATAAGACTAATCAATAATAAAGGAAGCCATTTTGGAGCAGCGTCAATGTGTAACATGTTGGCAAAAACATGTTGAAATAATTTATACACCCTGCGGACATATGGTCACATGTGAAGCATGTGGGTTAAAAGTCAATATATGTCCAGTATGTAGAAAACCGATCAACGGGCGGATCAAAGGATTCCGTTTCGCTGATCAGTAAACAAAAAATGAAAGTAATGTGTAAAAATGTAAATAAAGATAAACGTAAAAACAAAAATTATAAAAATCAAAAAACCACAAAAAACGAGATATGATGTAAATTATGGTAATAAATTATGATAAATTTTAATGTGATTGAGAAGAGAGAATAATCGATATTAATATTCAGAAACTATAATGAACCGAAGCGAGATGACAAATCAAAGAGTAGAGGAAGTTGAAGCGGATATTTGTCGCGATTCTCTTTAGGTTTCTCTTGGTATCGCTTGATTTCTCGGATTATTGCTTGTGTCGAGTCGTACCATTCCAAGTTATTGGCCAACCTTTCCTTGATTATTTTTCTCATTTTTTGAGTGCCTACTCCTGATAGTAACATTATGGTCCTCGTTTTTGGTCGATCTAAAATATCTAAAAATGTGATCCAAAATGTGATGTTCCGAATCATTTTCATTCGGAACATCACATTTTGGATAGAAGGGCATTTCGAAAACTTCTTGAATTTGCTACTTCAAATGTCAATTTTCTTTTCAATGATGAATGGTATCAACAAATAGATGGAGTCGCTATGGGTTCCCCTTTAGCACCAACGATGGCATCAATATTTTTGGCTAGTTTGGAAAAGAAAATTGCTTCTTTCCAATTTGAAAAACCTTTTGTTTATAAAAGGTATGTGGATGATATTTTTCTTATATTTGAAAACCAGAAACATGTAGAACCGTTTTTGCATTTTATGAACAGTTTACATAAAAACATTGTATTCACATGTGAAACGGAGAGAA
The DNA here is from genome assembly GCA_022537955.1 of Schmidtea mediterranea. Taxonomy (NCBI): domain Eukaryota; kingdom Metazoa; phylum Platyhelminthes; order Tricladida; family Dugesiidae; genus Schmidtea; species Schmidtea mediterranea. The sequence continues at coordinate 53,387,356 of CM039681.1, forward strand.
AGTCATCAATTGCGTTTTTGGATTTGTTAATTCAACGCAAAGATAAACAGTATGAGACAGAGATTTATAGAAAACAAACTGATACTGGTCTTTATACTTCTCCAGAAAGCTTTTGTGAATTTAAGTATAAGAGAAATATGGTGAAAGGATTGATTTATCGTTCATGGGCTTTATCTTCTACTTTTGCTAATTCGGTAAAAAGTGTTGATAAATTGGTTGAGTTGTTGATAAAGAATGGATATTCTAAATCATTTTTATTGTTGATGATAAAAGAAACTGTTGATAAATTGATTAAAAATCCTAAGGATTCATGTTGTGGAAAGTCTGAATGTAACTTGTCGGATGGGTGTGAATTGAGTGTTGATCTGGGTGGTAGTAAAAATGGATTTAAAAAAATTGAGCCTAAATATGTGTTAGTATTGCCGTACTCTGAAGGCTTTACAAATTATAAGAGGAAGCTGGGTAAACTGATAGGAAATTTAGAGTATAAGATCGTCTCTAATTCGTGTAAGGTACGCAATATGTTTATTAATAAATCAAAAACTCCGGTTGGATTGTGTTCTGATCTCGTTTATCAATTTACATGTAATGGGTGTAATGCCACATACATTGGAGAGACTTCCCGTCATCTCTGTACTCGAGTTCTAGAGCATTGTCGATTGAAGGGTTTGACCAATATTAGTGAACACAATAGAGGCTGTAAAAGTGATATAGGAATGTCTGATTTTAGAATTTTGTTGAGAAATTTTAATAGTTATTGGGAACGAGTGATATGTGAAGCATTGTTGATAAGGTCATTGGATCCAAAGATTAATGTGCAGAGTGCTGTGACTACGAATGTTTTGAATGTTTTTAAATAGTTTACGTATGTTAAATCATGTTTGTTTTTTTAATATTATTAAAATAATTGAAAATTTTAAATTACATTAATTTTTAAAAATTAAAATATAAGTAAAAAATTTTAAAATTTAAAATTAATTTAAAATATATTTTTAAAAATATTTATTTATTAAAAAATTAAATTAATAAAAAATAATTTGTTTAAATTGAATGTTAATTCATAATATTTTTAGTTAGTTTTGAGTACCTGAAGATGATAGCTGTGCTATCGAAATATATCGTACGAAAGGTTTTTTATTGGCGTTATCGTTTAAATAAATGATTATAATATTCTTGATTTACTCCTTTGCGAGATCATACCGGAATTTGGAACTGACCAAGCTCTTTTGTTAAATCAAAACATCTCACTGTCCAGTAGAGATTTTTCGTTAATCGTCGACACTAAATTCTTTCCCTTTCTTCACTGTAGTCTATTATCGATAATATTGATTTTTCAAATATCTCTTAGTGACTATCGTTATGTATATGAAATTACTAAACCTTTTCTTCCATAAACAAATGTATTTTTCCCCGTTAATCAAAACATCGAGAAAATAATGGCCCGATGCGACTGGAGAAATATTTCTAAACTTGGTCGGTTGAAATATTTTGTAACGAAATCATCTCTTAAATCTTGAATCGAAATCCACGTAGTTTTGCGAGAAAGTACGACTAATCTTTCATTTTGTCTAATTATTTGCACAGGTTTTATGCAAAAAAAAATAAAAATAATAAATTAACTAGTTACATATTTTCCTTGGATAAACTCTTTCTACTAAAATTGATTGACCATTATTTTCTATTAAAAATATTGCCTTTCGAGGCATAACTAATGATTTCGTGAAAAACTCCTAGCAATCCTCCTTGATTAGCAAAATACTATACATTCCGCGGCTGGATGAGCGGCCGGTGAGCAGGTTTTGTAGTAGAGATGAAACTCAACAGTTGAACAAAATTAGTAGCCGTATGGTAGGGTGAATAAATCCCATGGGGGCTGCGATGTAAAAATCCAATAAACTAGACTTAATAAATCGGGGATTGAATTGATAATAATGAGTCGTACTTCATGGGGCAAGGCGAATGAGTTTTATGATCAATGATAAATAAAGGAAATGTTTGCGGAGGCGAGATGATGTATGATGGTCGTGTCGGAAACTAATTGATTATTATAAAAATTATCTATCAATTATTGTAAATTATTAATGAGAAATGTTACAACAGATTTTATATGATTATTACTAGTTATCGAATGCAATTATTACGAAAATTATTAATGCTTATTTAACAAATATAATTTAAAATTTCTTACCTCCCGTGGTCATATCCAACATTGCGGCAACCTTCTCATTGGGCATCTCCGGTATTAATTCGGTATTGTTTGACATTCAAAAAAAAATATCCAAAAATTTCCTAGTAAATGGTTTTATAATTTACCAATCGCGTGGGTGTCTGTGTCCGTCCGGTTGGAATTATTTCACATGATACGAAGGCTAATTGATTGAATTAATTTGGTTTATTTGAACAATATTCGACGTTCGGATGCATAAACAATCGCGACATCCGCTCGAATTTTTCCAATTAGATTTATTATTTATTCAGATTTTTGGAATGGCTTTGGAAATTCGACATTGGAGTGTGGTAAGTTTTCTTTCTCTGGAAACTAACGGCGGAAGACTCGCACGTGTCCTCGCCAACTACACGAGTCCACGGCGGGTGTTCCCACGTTATTTCCAATTCTCGTCACGTTATTTGATTTTAAATTATTAATATTTAACGCATTCATTTAGCATTTCACGAGTTTACCGTGCCAGAAAATCATGAGCATCGTCTCATCTACTAAGATTGGAATTTAATTACCGGTTGGTATTCGTATTCGCTGGGTCTTGATAATATCGAGTGATCATTTTTATTTATCGTTCGATTTTTTGGGAAAAGTCTAGTCGTCATTCAATATTCCATACTGGAACAATGGTAGTAAGTCAAGTTACTAGCGATCGTGGTCTGGGTGCGTTGGTGATTGGTAATCATTTCTGAATCAAGAACTCGTCGAACATTTTTAATCAACTTAAACTGTTATATTTTAGGAAAACGGGTATCAACTGTGGATGACCTATTCCGTGAATTTATTCGTCAACGTTATAGCGATATAATGGTAGAAAAACCGATGGGTCTATTAAATTGGCTATTCAAATGGGTTATGAAGTCTTTTAATAAAATTATTCTTATCTCATCGGTGTTGTCACTTTAATTATTTAGGCTAATGTATTTTATGCGGCCAATTTCGATTTAGAGTTGGCTTTTAGTTATAAGGGAGTTCGAATAAAATGTCTCTATTAGCTGTACTGATGGATATTCTTTGGATTATGATTTGATTAAATTCACTATTTTACTGGAAGTTTGGGGTGATTTGTTTAATAATAATTTAAATTTACTATTTAAAGTTGCATTTAAATAAGATTAATTCATTTTATTTCATAGCAGTGATTTCATATTAATTTTTATCCCCCGTCACCTTTCCCCTTTAATAAGCCTTAAGCGTATTTTATGTTTATATTATATTTAATGAGTGCCCACTGGACTACTCGGTGTGATGATTTTGAGCCGTATGTAAAATAATTTAGGTCAAATTTAAAGGAAAACGAGAAACGAGGAAGAAGCCAAAAGACCTCTTCCTTATTTCTCCTTTCTTCTATACGGGATAATATTGACGTTCCAATCCCTGCGTTCCGCACGCCGGGTCTTCACGGGCACAGCTCATCGGCGATATTCCACTCACTTACACGAATCTGAATAGTATGTAGATTTTACTGACTTGCGATGTGTTTTGGCTGTGGGCCGGAAAAATCTCGACAATAAACCAATTAATTATGAAAAACAAATTAAGTTTTATGAAGAACAAGTTAATTTTAAACATTATAAATATTTATTAATATATTAAAACAATATACAAATTACTTGACCAAAATCATCATAAAATTATCATAAAAATACATCTCCCCCACGCCGACATCCAAGCAGAGCTCTACCGAGGTTGCGAGGATGGGACGTGGAGAGAGAGTTTCCAAATAAAACTTCTGCTCACCTAAAAATAGATTTTTAAAACGTTTGAAAAATTCTAAAACAATTTTTTGGTTTGAAAAAGGGTTTCAAAAATGGTTAAATTTTATGTGAAAATGCATCGGTATTTATACCTATTTTCTGTCCCTAACCTCGCGTGTTATTTTTGATTTAGTAAAACAAAATTCGACCTTGTTATTTTCTAGTGTATTCTAATCTTTATTTTTATTATTTTTTAATTTATTTTGATAATTTTTTATTTAGAATTTTTATTGAATTATTTCTAATTCAAATTCTTTGATTCAAATTTCATTTTCATAAAATTTCATTGATTTATCAAATTTCGGTCGAATTTGTTGGGTTTTCATGTTATGTTTGTATTTGTATCGTGCGGATCTTGTTGCATTTTGTTATTATTTTAATTTATTTTTATGTTTATTTATTTTATATGTAATTATCTTTTTTCTCATATTTGATAGTGTTTAGTTGATGTTTACATAGGTATGAGTTTGAATTTGCATGTTATATTTGCATGTGTGTTACCGATTCATTTGTGTTCTGGCCCAACATCAGTTTTGAAAAACTCGAAGCAGTTTAATCACTTTTACTCTGAGTAATCATTTTTTACTGTTCAATTGGTTCCTGATAACCACTACATTCGTTTAAGTCAATTGAACTCTGAACGATCTATTTTTGAATTTAGAAGCAATTTTATTCTAACTGAAACTCTATCCAAAAAAGACGTGAATCTAGCGAAGTAAGCAAGAATGACTTGCTGATATGTTAACTGTGTATGATGTTTATTCATGACAAATGGAACCGAATTTTGTACTTGATAAATATATATTATAAATGATATGAAAACTTTTCTGTGTCGAAATTTTTCTGGCCCACAGCTACACACCTACAAGTTAGTAAAATACGACATAAACAGTCGAACAGTGTAAGTGTGGTATAAGTCCGCCAACAGCTCGTGCCCGTGAGAGATCTCGCCGTGGGTAACGACGGACTTGAACGTCAATTTATTCACCATTATAGGGGTAGAGGGAAGATCGGGAGGCAATCGTTTGGTTGTCTACTTTTCTACCTTCTCCAGAAAAATTGACCTAAAATATCTTTACTTATCGGCTAAAATCTTGACACAGAGTAGTCCATTGGGCACTCTTAAAATCTAATATAAATATAAAATGTCCTAGGATCAAATTGAGGTTAAAGGGAACGGAACTTGCGGAAATCGATGCATCGAATTTAAAATCCATAACCCACATTAACTAGATTAAATGAATATAAACTAATAACGAAGTAATGTGATTCAACTAACTATAGTCTAAAAGTTAAACGGAGAAATTCCCCGAGGATATTCACTTACCCGAAAAATTTATCGTAAAATCATCGTGTAATTGTGGAACCCATTAGATAGTGTGACGAGAACCGAACCCAGTTAAGTATGATGCCGTGATAAGGGCAAAATCGGGTCAATAGCCATCAGGGATTAAAGAGTAGATAAATAAAATAGTAGAGTTAAATCCACCCATAACTAAATTGTCATCAAAGAGAAAATTCGACCCTAAACTACTAAACTTTATGATAAGGGGAATAAACACAGTCAACATTAATACAATACTAAATCAACTATAATTCTCAAAAAATCCTAACGTCTACAATTATTTGAAAATCTATCATAATAGATAAAGTACCAATAACAGGACCTGCAACCTAGAATATAACAATAATTTTCAAGAGAGTCGAACAGGTCTTAATCATAGCCTTCTATCGTTCCAACTAAATTAGACACAGAAAAGTTGCCGAAATAGATAATGAAAAGAAAATCGAATTAATATTCATGAAATAACAAAACTGTACATGAGGAAATATTCGGGTAAATACATTCAGGCTGGTTTATCCGGCTCAAGGCAGTAATCATAGAAGTCATTCTGTTGATTTGAAGATGAAAATTCACCCTCTTTTGTCTTCCTAGAAACAACCAAGGATGAGAGAATGAAATAATGTAAATTACCGAGTGAAATATTATGGCGAGAGTTCGTCAACAAAGGATCCCAGCTACTTCTTCGTTTCCATCATCGTCAGGGAAAATACACCTGCATACGTTTTAATCAAGCGACAATTTGTAGGAGAATATAGAGAATTATCAACTTAAATCGACAACATTTATAAAATGTTCAAATATAGATCGACCATTCTAGAAATGGATAGACCAACCGATTTATAGACGAACAAATCTAACGATCACCCGTTTGTGAGTTTGGAGATTATGACATGCCTGCAGACCAGCGATAAAATCCAAACCGTTAGAGATATTTCCAATCGATTTTTCTCTACCCACGTGTCGGAAGAAGTGGAAAGAAAAACAACGAATTAGAACTCCCCACGCGGATAATCTCTGCTACGTAGCGGCACGCTTACTGAGAGTAAGTAGAGTTGCATGCAGTAACAAAAATCTGAAAATGAACTTAATGACAACCACTCCAAGGCCCAAAGCAACTACACAAAAAAAAACGAAGAATACCATTCGAAACGGGAATCCGGACTCACGAATGTCCGAGGTATTTAAATCTCCAATTCATGAAAACGTTAATCAAGACCGAAGCCGTCCAGCAACCAAGGATTCTAGGCCGAGTAAGATGACCACCATTACTTGTTAATAGTAAATAAAATTTGTATGATCGTTTGTTGGAGTATATCTAATTATATTTTTACTTTTAATGGAGAATTTTTATTTAATGCCTCAGATAAAACTACTTTAGCGCCGAGACGATGAAAAGGTTACTAATGAGTCTACATATTCGTCATAGTCGTATTATCCCCACTAGTTAATTAAATCGAGGATCTCAACTTTATTCGGAATAAAATCAACATGAACGATTAAATAATGTGAAAGGTAGATCGAACCACAAGTTGAAAGGAGTTTTTGCGTATATGCGTGCCAACATTTTCGCTAAAACCTTAATTCATTAGTTACGTATTCGACCACATCAAATTGCCTCATGATAAATAGAGAGAATGCATAAACTCTCTGTTGAAGGAATGGGAATCATCATCCAAAACAATCACTCGCAATCTACCATTAACACTTGGGATCTAGCAATAGAACATTAAAATCACGACTGCAGATGCTAATTCGTTGACTCGAGGCCGACATGGCTAAAACCGGATTAACCCAGCTTAGAAAAGTCTTATAAATCTAGGAGGTCCAGATTTCAATTAGCGTTATAGGCATTTTTCGCTTACCTCACTAGTATAATTACAATAGATATCGTATCCTAATTTAAGCAAATGTCACGACTAACTATGAAATAACCAGCTTATGTAAAATAAACCAGATTTACGTATTTCTGAGACGTGTTTTGTAAATTAATTAACTTCGATAGTAAAAAATGTATTAATTTCGGATGAAGAAAAGGATAAAGCTAATAGATCTTAATTTCGTATTTCGGCAGGTACTCATTCCCAAGATTGGGCAGATGTGGACCGTACAAAATTAACAGTACTGACGAAATTCGCAGGAAGGTACCGACAGGCCTTATTGGACAGGGGTTATACGATATCAACGTACGGAATCCCCGAGTGGCCGAACAGGAATGGAAATGGACCGGAGGTAGATGTGGAGCTCCTGAGTATACTCATCAAAAGGAAGCCGAGCAGAAATCCAGTCCGAGAGATTCGGCAGAAGGCGGAAATTGAACTACACAGATTGGAACAGCTCGAGTGGCGTTACCGAGTTCTCGCACATCGGCAAAGAGAGGAACTGGCAAGAATCAACCGGGATATTGCAAGTAAGCGTATTCCTAGTTCAGACGTGTTGGGCCAGTACAAGCTTTTGTTTAAATGGATTGGAAACAGCACGCAAACATAACACGCACGTTTCAAAATCGGACCCATAAACATCTAATAAACACCTAAAAATGCGAGAAAACACATAATTTAACATATAAAATAGAAAACATAAAATTAAATTAAAATATTAACAAACGCACCAAGATATGCACGAATTGACATAGAAATAACACGATAACAAAAGATTTGACCAAAAAAGTGACAATTTACGAAAAATTAAGAGTTCAGGAATAAAGCGAACAAAAATAAAATAATTTTAATCAGAAATGATTGAAATTACAAATAAATGAGTAAATTATAAAAGAAATCGAAAAATAATAATAAATTAGAAATAAATTAGATACATAATGGCAAGGTCAAATTTTGTTTTAACGCATAACAAATAACACGCAAGGTTAGGGTCACAGAACAGGTATAAATACCAATCCATTTTCACAAAGTTTTAATGCTTTTTCACTCAGTGAATAAATTACTTTTTGCCAGAGCAACTTTATTCAAAGGAGCAACTCTCGATAACTGTTTTCATACTGCGAAATCAAGTAACTTAATGTAAGCTCTACTTGATCGTATGTATGGGGACCTCTTGTCGTATGTTGATATGTATGAACCGACTATGAATGAACTATGATGCAATTGTTTCAACAAATATATGTATTATGAAAAACGAATCTTCAGTCTTATGTCGAAATTTTTCTGACCCACAGCCACACATCACACAAGAAAGTAAAATCATAACACAACTAGTCACACTGTGTCAGTGCGGTTTCTCCGCCTATAGTGTGTGCCCGTGAGAGCTCTGTCGTGCGTAACGATGGATCTCGAACGTAAATATTCTACCCATTATAGGGGCGGTGGGAAGATTGAGAACTAGTCTTTTGGCTGGCTCTCTTTCACCCATCTCCCGTAAAATCGACCTAAAATATCTAATTATAAATCGGCTAAAATGATAACATCGAGTAGTCCAGTGGGCACTCGTAAAATCTAATATGAACACAAGAACCTTAGAACTAAAATTAAGGCTCGGGTAGTGGGGACTTGAAAACCGATGCGATGCAGATAAATTTAATAACTAAATGGTAATTAATTTGATTTAAAGTAATCGAATCCATAATTTAAACTCGACGTAAATAAATTAATCTAAATAAAATAATGGAATTATAACTAAATTTGTGACCAGAAGATACTATAACGAGAATACTTTTGGTAACGTAATCGAAGGATAGTAATTAATTAAATAAAATGATCCATAATTAAAATACTCATGTAATGAAAATCAAGTAAAATTTCACAAGTGTTAATGATTTAAATTATCCTCGGATTTAATCTAAACTAACAAAAAATTATGAGTAAGAAGCAGGAGAAAATGGAGTAAAGGAACGGAACTGCAAACGATAGAGTAGAAATAACTGATTCCGAGAAAAATTACGACAGGATATAGATCCACTAACATTTCATAAAAATAGTAGTAATTACGGCATTAGGCATTGTTGAATCGTAAACCAAATTAATGATTAAATTTGAATCTTTCTAACCAATTGAAAGGTAAATATGTAATTAATGAATCCAAGGATAATTCAATGAGTTAAATAATAAAATTATACTACCAATAACAGATAAAAAGCGACCAAAATAATCATATTACACGCACCTGACATGAATAAATGAATTAATAGGAATGATCCGCACAAGGATAGTAGATCAATAACAATGAAATATCACAATATAGTTCATGAATGAAAATAAAAGAGCTCAGCTTTCATGAGAGAATCCGTGACAATGCGAATGCAATAAATTTCCCATGAATGGTATTGAACCTTTAGATCCGAATAAAACCTGGGAGACACCCTGAAATTGATGGAAGTAATAAAATCAGAAGTTCCGACCAAACTAGCAAACCATATAGTTCGATATCACAACCCGACGAAACATCAGAGTAGAGATTTAGACTCTTCCCCAACCTCGGTATTCTCTTCATCGAATAGCTGTCGTCGAATATTCCACCCAGCAGTTTCTCCATGACAAGCACGTACAGTTGAACAATTTTCAGAAATAACAGTATTTCGGAGTAACTTGCAATAGAGTGTCTTCCTCAATTCACCGACGTCGAATAGGAGCAACAATTCCGACGGAAAACGTCCTAAAATTCCATTCATCGAGTTAACAACGAGATTACCACGCACTAATCCATAGAAAGAACAATCCGATCGTAATTATACTAAATAAACTACAGACAGGTCATAGTCTGAGTTTATAGCAGAATAAACCAATTACAATCCGACGCGAATGACAGGTCAATGACGTTAATCACACAAGATTGTAACGACAAAGGTGATAAGGTGATCAGTAACAATGGACTTCCACCGCCAACCTGAACGAATAATAAATAATAGTCGTCATCAAATAATAAATTGCAAATAACTTATAAAAATTATAATAACATTTAATCGCGAGAAAGAATAAATTAAATGCCAGTTCACTCACTCCACCACGCCCTCGCAAATAAACTTATCAGTATAAAAGAAAATAGTCGCATACCGCATAAACTTCGATGAATCACCAATCGACTAATACCGATCGTGGACGCGTTCGAACCCGAGACCCTTTACAAGATCGAATCTCGAGAAACGATGCTCGAATGCCTAGTGGAGAGAGACCATCAGGTAATTTCGCACGCTACACATTTCATTTTTAACTAAAATTCACCCATACCGATATTCTATTGAAGTAGAATAAATTACTAACATCCATAATTTGAATGCACAGGCACGTCGAAAAATGATTTGTAATTAAATCTTTTATGCATTTAGATCGCAGAGACCCATATGGCAGCTGGCACGACAATTCCCGAGTGACTCTCCAGATTCCGAGCGCTTCCGCCGCTCGATACCGCCAAGTGCTGTGGGATAACGGATACCTGTTATCCACCTATGGAGACTCCAGTTGGCCAAGAAGATCAGAATACCAAGCCGAGAATATCGAGCTACCGAGTATTGCGATCAAACGTGAGCCGGGCCACAATCCAGCGCGAGAAGCCCGCCAGCGAGCCGAATTCACAGCCATGAAGATGGAGGAGTTAGAAAGAAAATACCACTGGAAAGCGGTGTTAGCCAGACAACGGCTAGCTCAAGTGAACAGGGACATAGCAAGTGGAGCTATCCCGAGCACCGATGGATTCCCGCCAGAATATGGAGTGTCCTTCAAGTTAGACGACCCGAAGTTGATGCAGATGACGGCACCGACTAAATTGGTGTTACCGGAAAAACTCGTTCAGTCAACTCTCCGAAATCGACTCGGATCCCGTCAAACGGGCGATCATACGTATGCGAGCAGGCATCCCCAGTGGAACTCCAATAACAACAATCGAAGAAACGAACGTTTCAATGACCATAAATGAATTGAACCGATATATTTTAGTTTTAATAACAATAAATGTTTATGTTTCACGGGTAGTTCAAATTTTACTTTTATAAATAGACTACTTTGATACTAGTATAACTAAAGGATATGAACTTTCTGCCTCTTTGCAATAAATTTCTAACTATTCTATAGACAATGAATGATATAAAAATGTAGAACGTTTTTCTTTTATTAAACCTTGATCAACCAGAGAGTTAACACAAACTAACTGAGACACATGAGACGCCGCCGCTAATACATCGTAAAATAATTAAGAGAAAAGATCAATAGAATTGAATTAACATTGTAAACGACTAATCATTTAAATATTGTAATTTTAGAAATGAAGGCTATTAGCCACAGAGCTACGGGTATTAATAGAATCCATAACTAAAACACGTTTATTCTTCAAACACAAAATATTATTAAAACAAATTATATCGTTAATTTGTTTGAGGAGTTTCTAAAAAATAATAATTAATGAATAAGTAAGGATTTCAACATACAATCAAACATGCCCAACATCATACCATTATTTAAATACAAATTACAAAACGCCTCACATCCCCCCCTTTTTGAAAACCTTTAACCACTCAATATTTCTCGTGACGGAACTTCCATTTTCCAATTTTATTTCATAACTTCGATCATGAATCTTTTTAGTAATCACACCTGGACCCATGTATCTGTTATCACCTTTATTTCGAACATTTACTTTGATCAATACGCAATCTCCAATTTGAAATTCGCGATTTGTCGGCTGATTGATTTTTTCTTCTTCCACAATCTCTGAGAACCATTCACTATAAATCTTTTTCCCAAACACCATTTCAGTTGGAGTCTTCCTAATAGTTTTTTGAAAAGTTGAATTCAACATAAACTGAACTTCGGGAAGAATATCTACCCATGATTTATGTCTTTTATCTTTGAGTGTTATCTGTATTGCATCTCTGATTGTACGGAATTGTCTCTCAATCTGTCCATTTGCTGAGTGATGATATGGACTTGAATAATTAATTTCAATATTGTGGAATTCTGCAAAATCTTTCATTAGCTTTGATTCAAATGATTTACCTCTGTCACAGTTTATTATCCTTGGTGCTCCATACTTCATTATCCACTCTTCTTTCAGTAATCTTACCACTGTTTTTTCATCTTGTGATTTCACTGCATGTAAAGAAATAAACTTACTATGATGATCTATAATCCCAAGAATATATCTTTCTCCTTTCATTGCAAGTTGTAATGGACCACAAAAATCTACATATATTGTTTCAAATAATTTCGAATCACTTTTGCAAATTATTTCTTCTTTTGTTTTAGTTGTATCAACCTTTCTTTTCTGACAGTTTTCACAGGATTGTACAACATTACGAATAGATTGCTCCAAATCTTTCATATCAAAATTGTTTGATACATACATTTTTACTTTATTAGCACCCGCGTGACAGAGCTTTTTATGATATTCTATGATGAATTCAGACTTGTTTTCTTCTGGAATCCAAATTTTATTATTATTTGTCATAATCACTCCGTTGACATATTTATAAAATGTTTTATCTGGCATCAAACTAATATTTTCTTTTATATTTTCAATTTCTTTCGAGTTCTTTTGCCATATATTTTCAATATTATCAGTCATCAGTGTCAACAATCTTGTTTTTAATTTACCCATTTTAGGATTTTCATGAATCATTTGACATTGAACACATGTTTCACATTCTTTTCTATATAAAGCGTCGGCATTATTGTGGTTATCACCTTTTCTGTATTGAATCTCCATGTCCAGACCACTAAGATGGTTAATCCAAGTTTGAAATTGTGGGGTAATAGTTTTCTTTGTCTTCATCATAAATGTAATGGCTTTGTGATCCGTCCTCAAAATAAACTTTTTACCATATAGATAATGCTTAAAATGACCAGTAAAATAAAATATAGATAGTAATTCCTTTCTTGTTATACAATAACCCAACTCGTGTTTATTCATAGCTCGGGATCCATATGCGATTACTCTTTCTTTACCTCCATCTTTTTGAGACAGAACAGCACCAATGCGGTCAAAACTTGCATCTGTATCCAAAATGAATGGCTTAGAAAAATCTGGGAACTTCAATACAGGTGTAGACGTCAATTTCAGTTTTAAATTTTTAAATAAAGTTTCACACTCATCAGTCCACATAAGCTTCTTTTGTTTACTTCCACATAACGCTTCTAATACTTTGGAATCTTTGGTGTAATTTTCTATAAATTTGCGATAGTAATTTGCCAAGCCTAAAAATCCTCTCAAACTTTTTACGCATTTAGGTCTTTCAAAATTTTTAATAGTTTCAATCTTGCTTTCATCCGTACGTATTCCATCTTCACCAATGATATGACCCAAAAATTTTACTTCTTTCCTTTTGAATTGACATTTTGCTGGACTTATTTTAAGATTTGCTAATTTAATCTTTTGAAAAACCTTTTCAATGGTACTATAATGTTCATTCAATGTCTTTGAAAATATAAGGATATCATCCAGATATACAATTGTTCCATTCCAATTTAATTCTCCAAGAACCAAATTCATAAGTCTTTGAAATGTAGCTGGTGCGGCTGCTATTCCAAATGGCATTCTGTTAAAGTAATATTGCTTGCTTTTTGTCGAAAATGCTGTTTTCAATTTTGATGCATCATCGAGTTCTACTTGATAATAAGCATTGCCTAAATCAATTGTCGAGAAAAACTTTGCTCCGTCAAGAATATCTAATAATTCATCAGTATTTGGAATGGGAAAAATCGGTCTTTCGGTTATATTATTTAATGCACGGTAGTCCAAGCATATTCTTATATCACTACTGTTTTTCTTTTTAACACATACTAATGGAGAATTCCAAGGAGATGTACATTCTGATATAATGCCATATTTCAACATTTCTTGAATATTTTCTTCAATTTTTTCTATTAAATGTATAGGTTGTCGTCTTGGGTTTATTACAATCGGACTACCTTTAGTAAGTATTTCATGCTTTAATAGTTCGGTTTTCCCAACATCCCATTTATGTTTCATAAAAATACCGTCAAACGTGGAAATTAAATTATTTATAATCTTATCTTCACTTATGTGGTTCTTAAATGAATTTTCCATAATTGTATTTATTTCGTCTGTACGGTTTTCTATTTGCAATTGCATTCCAAATCTTTCGAGAAAATCTATACCTCCTATTAACTTTGGGTTTATATCTTTGGCTACAACGAATTCTACTTTTTTAATATCAGAAATTTTATCAACTTTTACGTTTAATAAAGTTTTACCGCAAATTTCAATCGGGCTATCATTCGCACATCTTAATTTTAAATTACTTGTAGTCATATTCAAATTTCCAAGTTTTTTAAAAATATTATAATCAATCACACTTATTTTAGCTCCAGTATCTAATAGGCATACTAATTTTACATTATTAATCATTACGGTAACACTGGGCCTTCCCTGCATTTTATCGTATACTATTATATCATTCCGTTTATCACGATTAAGAACATTTAGTTCATTAGACGTTAGGGGTGGGTCTTTAAAAACTTCATCCATACAAAATTTATTAATGTATATATTAATATAATTTCTATAATCAAAAATACCATCACAACAGTTATCATTCAAACTATCACAATCATTCAAACTATCACAATCATTCAAAATCATACAACCCTTACTCATATCATTAATTACCTTTAATTTATTGCTCCGATCACCTCCTCGTGTGATGGAGCATTCCCATTTGGGTACTCAAAATCAGCCTCTGGATCCTCGTCACCGAATGCAGCCACTGATTTATGGAATTTTCGACGTCTGCCTGGAAATAACTCATGGCACTGATGTTTGAAATGTCCAGATCTTTTACAATGGGCACATTGAATATTGGAGCATTCAGATCTTCTATGACCTTCTTCGTGGCACGCCCAACATCGCAAAATTTGATTTGTTCGGACATGATCTCGAGAATGAAATTCCCTGGTATTATAAGGCTTACTCCTATTCATAGGTCTCCATCCATTTGAAATAGCATATCGATGTTCTCTGGTAAGATCGCCTTTGAATCTTGGATTATGTTGAGGTTCTCTTGTATATTCATCTTTGTATCTGGGATTAGCTTCTCGTTCTCGACTTGATCTGTTATCATAATTATATCTTGGTAAGCTCTTCTTAACAGCATCAGCATAGCGTTGTGTTTTATTCATTGAAGCTACATCAGCATGAAATACATTAATTTCTTTTGAAACTTGATCGTGTCTCTTTAATCTTTCTTTCATTTCATCAAATGATTTTAAATCTTGCATTTTGAGATCTTTTTTAACTTCTTTATCTTCAAGCGAATTGAATAGCAAAAATTTCTTTAGTTCTTCTTCATCAAGTTTATGCTTCAAAATATTTTTTGCAAGTTTCTCAATTTTTGAGCAGAATTCTTCGGCAGCCTCATTTCCTTGACGATAATTTAGCGCTTCGTTGAGATCATCGATAAGACTTCTGTTCTTAGAAAAAGCGTTTCTTAATCTTTCTGTATAATGCAGAGTTTCATTAGTCAACTCATATTTCTTCGTTGAATTGATTGATAGAAAAGCTTTGACGAATTTGCTTCTGTATTCATCGACAATATTTGTCATCTCGAAGAATCGTTCCGTTTCTAAGATAAAATCTTCCACGTCTGAATCCATGTCATATGTTTCTGGTGGCTTGATAAAATTTGCAATCGTGGTCGCCATATTAGCCACAGAGCTACGGGTATTAATAGAATCCATAACTAAAACACGTTTATTCTTCAAACACAAAATATTATTAAAACAAATTATATCGTTAATTTGTTTGAGGAGTTTCTAAAAAATAATAATTAATGAATAAGTAAGGATTTCAACATACAATCAAACATGCCCAACATCATACCATTATTTAAATACAAATTACAAAACGCCTCACAAAGGCCACGAAAATAATACATCAAGAGTTAAAAGAACTTCAACGAGAAAATCAGCATCTACACCGACAACTCCTACAACAGCGTCGAGAGATGTAACAGTTGAAAGCCACTTGGGCCGAACCAGCAAAGATGAAAGCATTGTACCAGCGCCTCACTGCCGCACAACAGGGCTGGAAAGAGGAAAGAGTGTTAAACCAGACGCAGCGAACACAAATCAAAGGACTGGAGGTCGCCCTGTCAGCGTGCCAGGAGGGAAGTGCAGTGACTTACCCTCTGGTATTTGCTCCGGCACAATTGGCCTATCGCGACCAAGAAAAAGCCCCATCAACTAACAAGAAACCCCGATCACACGCTCGACCAGGTCGAACCGAACGGTTGCGACGACGCGCCCAAGGAGTGGCCAAATGAAATAATAAACTTATGTCTGACGATAATTCGACCTGTTTGATATTAAATAAAAATTGTTTAGTTTATTATGTCACTATTTGTAAATAAATATAGAAAAAAAAAGCATTAAATAGAAAGTAATAAAGGGACCTGAAATAGAAGACGGACATAGGCCTTCTAACGGCAGTACGCTGAACACAACATAGGACTAACCCTTAGCAGTTCTGATACCGGAACTCACCTTTGGACGTCCTGTGACCAGTGGTTACAGTACCAACGTTGCCTAGCAACGGGTAACCATTGGCGGGAGCAAAACTATTTTGTATGTTTGGGGTGAAGGTCATCCACACCACTAACCCCACAGACGGTTAGGTACCCGCGTACGGAACGGCCTATGATCACCGGGATCCAATCCTCCTGGACAGTGACGCACCAGTTCACTTAGTGGTGCCGAGGAGTCTCCTTCAACCAGATATCCTAGATATTCTGGAGGATCGGGGCGCCAAGGAACATGCATACTCACGCCGCCAACTCACAAGGAACCAGCTGTCCAATAATTGAATCGCTATCTTTGTGCATACCGAACCTTTAATAAAATTGTTATGATAAATTTTATTGTCTTATTATCAGTAGTTAAATAACCCGAGATATTTAAGTCATAGCTGATTGTATAACTTTTGTGTATTTTGCCTTGTGATTTTTTAAGATACTATCCGAATTAATTCTCTGATTATTTTATCATTAAGGTGAGACTATGGAAGATTCAATGTTAAGAATCACTAAAGAATTAAAGCATCTCCGGAAGAAAAACTCAAACCTGCATCAACAATGCCTTTATCTCAGTCGCGAGATGCAGAGAATGAGAGCCACATGGTCAGAGCCGGCCAGAGTGAAGAAACTCTACCAGAAGCTCGATGCGGCACAGAAGGACTGGCAAGAAGAAAGAGCCCTAAACCAAGCTCAGAAAGTACAGATACGGGGATTGGAAGCAGCTGTAGCCGCGGGTCAGGAGTGGCAGGTCGTCACCTACCCGTTGGTGTTCGCCCCAGCCCAGGTAGCTTACCAGGGTACGAATAGTTCGGCACAACCATCATTCAAGCCAAAACCTCGTGCGAGACCAGGAAGAGCGGAGAGAAGAAGACAGAAAGAATGCAGAGTACAATCAGGAAAAAATTGAACTAATAAATGAAATGAATTAGTAAATAAAACCCTTTTGTTGTTCTTATCTTATCATGTGTGTCCATTTGCACAAGCTTCTAAGGAATAAAGACGAGGTGTTGTGAAGTAAATAAGTAAAGGACCTAGAAAAATTAAGTCGAGCGCAAACCTTCTAACGGTAGCTCGCTGAACCAGCTGTAGACCGGGTCTTAGCAGTTTTGGAAACAAAGATCACCTTTGACGGTCACAAAACCATTGGTTGCAGTACCAACATTGCCTAGCAACGGGTAACCAGTGGCAGGTAGTTAATATTTATATGATTGGGGTCAAGGTCATATCGACCACTAGAAACCCACAGATAATATTATAATAAAGTACATCAACATCTTTCTTGACAAATTTCATTGTTTCTTAATTAACTTTCCTAATTGGATACACTTCGGAATAAAACATTTTTATTGTTATTCATTTTAAATGATGATTAATAAAACCACTCTTTGTTCTAATGTGTAACTAAAAAATTGTAATTGTAAATTATGTGTGAGTCATGCATTTGTATTGAATCAGTATTGCAAATTATTACAGATAATGTACTGTTGTAAATAAAACTATTATAGACTACTAACAAATCTAGATAAAAAACAAATGTATACTAAACATTTATTGTACATCAACAGTTGATGAAAGGTGAAATCTTTTAAAAATTTTGTAACACCCAAGTGTTGTAACTCTTTACTCTATTGGTGGGTTTCTGGGTGTTGATATTTGAGACTATATGGTTGTTACCCAGACAACCTCATACAAATATCTTTCGCTT
Source organism: Schmidtea mediterranea (assembly GCA_022537955.1). Taxonomy (NCBI): domain Eukaryota; kingdom Metazoa; phylum Platyhelminthes; order Tricladida; family Dugesiidae; genus Schmidtea; species Schmidtea mediterranea. Next base: position 53,405,854 of record CM039681.1, read on the forward strand.
ACCACTCGGCACCCGTTGCTAATTAACGTTGGAACTGTGTTCGAGTGGGTAGATCGTCCGCAAAAATTGAGCGCTATTGCTAATGCTATAATTGACCGAACGATCCATGGGTCCAACGAGCTACCGATAGAAGGCCTATGCTTGCTTTCGATTTTTAGGTCCCATTATTCTCCTATCTCCTTTACATGTTAATCCATGCTGTTATCTCGTTTATCTTTACATTTATCCCCATATTCCTACTTATCGTTGTCCATGCTGATGATTTTACTCCGCCTGTAAGCCCTTTGTTATGTAAGTATTCACACCGTATCTCTCTTACCCTTATCCCTGTTATAATTACAATGTTCCCATTATTATTACTAGTATTACCATGGTTACTATGTATTATTCTAATCCATTATCACTGCTATTAATATTATTAGTATTCTTATTACTACCATTACCATTATATTTATTATTATTATTATTATTATTATTATTATTATTATTATTACTATTAATGTTATAATTATTGTTATTTTATAATTATCCTTATCCTTACTATTATCATTATTATTATCAAATGTTTTGTAAAGATTCGTCCTTATTCCTCTGCTTAAAAAAATATACTTTACTTATATAAAAATTTAGCCGTAATCTATCCTTATTTTACAGTTTTCGACAAGTATTTTCCTAGAGTCGGAAAACTTTAGCAGCGTACCGCCCTTATTTTACAGTTTTATAAGAATATTATACTAACGATTGAACAACATACCACTTTTACTTTACTATTTTCGATAAGTATTTTAATTAATTCGGGAAATTTAAGCAGCGTTCCGCCCTTATTTTACGGTCTTATCCGGATATTCTATCAATTATTGAGCTGTAATCTACTTTTACTTTGGTATTTTTGATAAGTATTGTAATTGATTCGGAAAATTTGAGCAGCGATCCGCCCTTATTTTCCGTCTGAAATGAAATAATTTACTTAATTTTTAAATATTATTTAAATTTTTTTTCGTAATTTTGGTCGTTCGGATTAATCTTTTTCTGATGGCTATGCATTTTAACTGTTGCAATGATTTCGCAATTTTCCCCGCTACCCTTTCCCTCTCTTTGTCCTTAAGAATCTATTTATGTTTATATTATATTTAATGAGTGTCCACTGGACTACTCGGGGTTAGTGATTTTGAGCCGATTGTTGTTAAAGATTTTTGTCGATTTTATCGAAATTAAGTGCAAGAAAGTTGAGCCAAAAGACCCACTCTCAAGCAACTCTCTTTCGCTATTTAGTTCAATGATTTGACGTTCGGGCTCCTGCGTTACCCACGCCGGAACCTTCACGGGCACGAACTATTGGCGGACTTACACCGCACTTACACAGTTCGATATTTATGTATAAGTTTAATAACTTGCAATTTGTTTTGGCTGTGGGTCGAAAAAGGAATGAATGAAAATTACCAGATCAATTGTGTAAAAGCCTCGAATGCATGAAATAATCGTCGGAAGTTTGTAAGCATATAATAGAAATTCGTAGTAGCATAATTCATAATTCATCATATATTGGAAATTCGTAGTAGCATAATTCATAATTCATCATATATTGAAAATTCGTAGTAGCATAATTCATAATTCATTGAAAAATTCGTAGTAGCATAGTTCACAATTCATGGCATTTACAGCAATAATCTACCAATCAAAAAGTTCGCAGTCATCCATGCATACAGCTGCAACGCACACTACTACGATCAGTCTCCAGGTGAGACTGAAAATCAATATTCCAATCCAGTTGAAAATAATACTGCAAAGTAGTTGTGTTAATTTGTGAAAACACATCAGTATATATACCTATAATTTGGCCTTAACCTTGCGTGTTAATTTTTATTGCGATTAAACAAAATTCGACCTTGAAATTATTTATGTTGTCTAAATTAAATTTTTATTAATTTCTTAATTTAAATTGGTAATTTATTTTTAACATTTTTAATTAAATTTATTTAGCCAAAAATATTTTATTTTTATTCATTGAATTCATTAATTTTTACTTTTATATAAATTTTCTTGTTATTATGTTATTTTTTATGTAAATTTCGTTCGGTTCTTGATGCATTTTGTATTTATTTTATTTTACTTTTATGTTTTTGATTTTATATTTATTTATATTCTCTCAGATTTTAAAGAGTTTAACTGGTGTTGTATATTGTATTTTAAGTTATCTTGGTGCTGGGTTTTCGTGCTGTTATACTGATGCATTTAAACAATTCTCAAGGCTATTTGTGTTCTGGCCCAACATAAAACAGATTTCTCAATATCATCTCCTCGGAACGGGTGAATCTTTTCTCATATCCTGTGGGGTTTCAGTGACACATAACTACCATCATCATTATATACAGCTTCTTTAGGTTATCCTCGATCTTCATTTCTATTATATACTGGTTACTCGTTGATTATTTACATTCATTTAGCTATGTACAGAGAAATTTATACCTTCTTCAACGGGTCTCGCTACCCTCTCTCATCCCCAGTAGTGGTGAATGAACCTCTCATTCCTCTTTTGTCTTCCCACAAATCTCATTATCAGTACTTGTGTTTTATCAATCGTTTCTGCAGTTTCGGGAGTTCTTTTACGTGTTCTTCATTTTCTTTAAGTATTCTCTGTTGTTTATTCAAATGGGTTCGTAGATTTCTTTCGTTTTAGTTTACGCTTGTAATCCGCCTTCATTTTTGTTTTTTGGTTTTGTTACTATTGCTTCCGCTATTTACCTCATCTTCTTTGATTCATATGTCGTAGATCTGGCTGGTCAGGCGTGGTTTAGAAAGTCATTTTGAATTGTTTACCTAAAAATATTCGCTAATATTAATGTCTTCCTTATTTTACTCAATTTGGGTTCACCGTGTATCCTTTTTGATGCATTAAAACAAAATTTGACCTTGACTTTATTTGTAATATCTAATTCTAATTTTTATCATTTTCTTACACTAAATGGACAATATATTTTATAATTTTTTATTTGAATATTCTGTTACTAAAATTATTCCACTTTTTCCTATTTTACTCGATAATTCCTTAATTTTAATTAGTTGTCCATTTTCGGTCAAATCTTATGTTAAGATGTTATATTTATGTAGATTTTGTGCGGCTCTTGGTGGTTTTGTATCTATTTTATTCAATTTTATGTTTTTTTTGATTTTTAATTAAATTTCATTTTCTCTCATAATTTAGGGTGCTTAATTCATGTTGATAGGTCTGATTTTAAATCTGCTTTGGCGTGCTCTTTGCGATTCATTTAAACAAAACTTAGTCTTGACCCAACAAAGTAAATTAAAATATATACAAAGATGCATCAAGAGCCTCACGAAATTTACACAAAATAACATATTAACAAGATAATTTGACCGAAAGCGACAAATTTTATAAAACTAGAAAACCAATGAATAAAATGATTTTTAAAGAAAATAATTGAAGTCGAAATAATTAAATTGAAAATAATGGAAATAATTTGTCGATTAAATCAAAAAATAATAAACATTAAAGAAATAAATATTACAAATAAATTCAAGATCAAATTTAGTTTTAACACATCAAGAAGAACACCCAAGGTTAGGGTCACAGAATAGGTATATATACTGATTCATTTTTAGTTATTCGATTTACTCTTGGGTTTGTTGATGATTTTGCTTTATTTCTCTCGCTTCTTTACAAACGAACACTTAATACAAGAGTTGGCAAGAGTGAAAACCCGAGTAGTCTTTGAATAATTCTGGAAGAAGGAAGCAGAAAAGTTGAGAGAAAGTAGGAAAAGCGAACAACGATACATAATCCAGCTAGAGTAAGTTTGTAAAGAAACGAAAGAAATAAAGCAAAATCAAATATTATTAAGTAAACAATTCATAATGATTCTCTAAACCACGTCTGACCAGCCAGATCTCCGACACACGAACCAAATAGATGAGGTAAATAGTGGAAGCGATTGTAACATAACTGCACAAGTGAATCGAGTCCACGTGTCGACTCCGAGACGACCTCCACCTAACCAAGCAAGGTTGTCCATGAGATGGTATTCGAATTAGCGATCCTACGAACCAGAAATCCATAAGCGGGCTCGGATAAATATGTTGATCTTTATTTGTAGGCATGAAACGCCGAGATAGTGCCACGCTTCGATGCTCTGATCCAACTATAGCTGGAGAAAATATTAACCGACGGAACTAGATGAACTGCCAACAGACGGGCATATTGACAAAAATCTGAGTCCATCATCAAAAGAGTAATAAGAGAGAATTTGTGGAGGAGAAGACAAATTTTCGGCTACAAACTCTAAATGTCCGAAAAAATGAATACCAATTGTATAAGAACTAAAACAATTCCAACTATAAATCGACAGAAAAACTCCGAGCTGAGATTCTAAGGATCATTAAAATCATTCATCCATGACAACATAAACCAAAGTGGAATGACTAGCCAACAGATATGTTAATTAACAACAGCTGGCGTCTCACAGCAATGTGAGAAAAATCCAGATTGAGAAGGCAAATAAGAAAACAATAAACCTATTCACCAAGCAAAGTTCAGATAAATTCTGATATAATGCAAGTTGAAACATAAGTCAACTTATTGGAATTTATTTTTTGTGAAAATTTAATGGATTTCAGCAATTTCTGAATTGGGTGCAAAGTAAGTTATTTTTTAAAGTTATAAGCTTAAAGTTATAAAGTTTTAAGAGTTCAATTATGATTTTACAAGGATATTAAATCATTATTCGAGCTTATAATTATAACTTTTGATCTACAAGCTCATGTATATTATTATTAATAATGATTATGGGTCGTAACTCGCCTCTTCATCCAAGCGGAGCACTAACGACTCTATTCTCTGACGGGCTTCTCTGGCAGGGTTCCGTCCAGGTTCTCTCTTGATGGCGAGTCTAAGGAGATTTGTACTTCCAATCGAGTCGAATCGAGCCGGCCAAGTGACAGGTTCCGATGTTGCGACGGTGTAGCCATAATCCCACAGAAGCTGGCGACCTTGAGCTGCTGTCCTGTGATCGAATTGGATCATCCGACGTCACTGCGTTGGCCTTCCTGAAGGAGGTGGTCCTACAATTTCTATTGATCAAAATGTTCATAGTAAGGCAACGAGAATTCTTTATAAGAATTAAAATTAAACTTTAGCTTTCCTTACTTTCATTAACTGGCGATCGGGGAGTTAGTTCGGTCATACTAGGATTTGGTCTTCTGAACTCCTTCTCCTGGGCCGTTCGGCTAATTTGGTCTCGAAATCGTTTCTCTGGTCTCCGATTTTGGTGCTGAATCTTCGTTTGAGCAGACATAATGATATGGTAGGACGTCTTCAAACTGCTTATATATCATTATTGGCCACGTCACTAACTGTAAACTACACTGACACGTATTACAATTGGTGGGTTACTGGGTATCGTGATTTGTTTGAATCTTCCTATAGTTGCCCCGGAAACGCCATATAAATATTTCTAGCTACCACTCGGCACCCGTTGCTAGGCAACGTTGGAAATGTGTTCGAGTGTGTGGATTGTCCGCAAAAAGTGAGCGTTATTACAAATGCTGTAATTTCTCGGACAACCCCTGGGTTCAACGAGCCGTCGATAGAAGACCTATGCTCGCTTTGCAAGTCCCTTGTGTGTGAGGGGTTTCAAGATCAGAGTCATTGTAGGGAGAACTAGATTCGGTGATGGTGCTCCTAAGGGTAAGACAACGGCTACCTGACAAAGTGTGAGTACTCATGAAATAGCTGCGGGGTTTTCAACATCCCTCAAGTTTTAAAACATCATTTTGAATAACTAAACAACCTTTATATAATTTATAATTAAATATACGCAGTGTACAGCTTAAACACGATTAAATCAGATGAGTGTTATTTGACATCCGAGCGGCTCTCCGTCTGGCACGCTCTTTTCGCCCTGGCCTATAACTGTTGTATGGTGTTGTGGTTGAGGTTGCGGCTGGTGTTGGATTGGTTATTGCTTCTCGGTACGCCAACTGGGACGGTGCAAAGACGAGGGGGTATGTTACAGCTGCCCCTTCTTGACTGGCGGATAGGGCAACTTCCAACCCCCGAATTTGTGTTCGGAGATTTTGATTCATTTGTTTTTCCTCGGCCCAGCCCTTTTGTGCAGCGGTGAGCCTGTGGCGTAGGGGCTTGACCTTAGCTGAGTCCACCAATGTGGTTTTTATTTACTGCATCTCTCGAGTGAGTTGGATAAGTTGTTCATACAGCGCTTTGCTGGCTTGCTGAGCACGGGTCAGCTCTTTCTGCAGAATTTGGATGGGTTCCATTGCTATTATTCGAGACAGTTAACGATTAGTTATTGACAAAGAAAATTTAGGCCGCATTACGTTAAACAAAGAAGGAATTCTCCCATTAAAGCCAATCACGCAAAATAGAGTAAACATCAAACATAACAAACGATTTATTTAAGAAACCTTTAACTAAATTGACTGTGTTAAGTCGGATCAGCGAGAGTTTCCACCACGGGATGGCAGTTCAGGATGCGGAATATCCCCTTTCCACCCACTCCTCCGGAGAATAGCCGGATATGGTCATTACGGGTCGCTTGGTGTTGCGAACCCGCGTGATTTTCGGTCGGTTGCTAGGTGGCGCCTTGCGTTGAGGTGGGTGTTGGTAACTGCTGGCGATCCGACCAGCTAATAGGTCTTCTTCAACGTTCGCCAGGTATTGGCGAGCTTTAACCACTTGTAGATCCACCTGCCGTTGGTGGTTTTCGAGTCGTTCGAGGAGGTGACGGGCCTGCTCACGGATCTCCCAGGCCGGGCTCCACTCTTCCCATGGTCGATCGGCCAGCCATAAGTCATGGTCGTCTTCTATCAATGGTCTGTCGACTTGTTGAGGCTCCGGTTGGGGAAACTCGGGGCATCTCTCCTGCCGGGATAGTTCCCATGCCCACCTCCATCGATCGGCCACGTGGGTTGGAGTATAAATCATCAAATTAGATCTCTCTGAAATAAGGAAGAGCCATTAATATCATTGTGCATTTATCAGTAACCTAACAATTTTCATGGCCAAACAAATCTAAGTTAGTCGATTTGGGAAAACCATAACTAAATGTCAGTCCACTTAACGCTATGGGGATAAATGATGCGTTAACCCTCAACCCTATCCATTATGGTTAGTAAAAATTCATTTGACTAAAATCATTTGGCTAATTATAGTTGCAATATCAAAAACATTCGTTGGAAACTACGATTAAGATATCAATTCCATAGAAAATACCTTAACTAGATTCATTAAAATATTAGGGTTGAAGAGTCAATTTCCTACCGAAAGTTTAGGTTGGGGTTAAAAAAAATATATAATTAAAATATCAAACTTCATATAAATCGTTTAGCCAAAATTCATAAAAATCCTACAATCAAACTAGTAATCTTATTCTAATGGATTGACCAAAATCACCAGAATTCAGGATTATAAAATCGGTTTAGGTAACTTACTTGACTAAAGATCCAAATCATATCGAATACATATAGATCGTAAATTTCATGATCTGAATATTAGATTTTATATACATTGTTTGACAAAATTCCTTAAGATAGGTTAATCTCAACTTAATCAAACTAAAACATGGTTAATTTATCAATTAAATTTATTTACATTGTTGGATGAAATTCTAAAACTTATGATTAAATTCGAATCTCATATAAATTGTTTTGTAAAATCAACAAATCATGGTTAAATTACCAGTTGCCTTTATGTATCTTACTTACTAAAACCAAAAGTTAAAATTTATATAAATCATCTAACAAAAACTCATAAGGGATATTTAAATCAAGATAAAATAACGTACGATTAAATTATCACCGTTTGCACAACCTATTTAATTGCGATTCAAAAAGGTAAGAAATTCGAAGTTTTATTTAAATGGAAAAACATTAATAGGCAAATTATTAATTATACAATGATTGTAAAATTATTATTAGCTCAGAGAAAGATTAGGTAAGAAATTTAAGTTACCTGCTTTGCATAAATTTAATTCCATAAATTCGACAGTGGCGGGTGATTGGTTCGCTGGCAATTCTTCGCTGGTATTGAATCGATAATGCATTGGTAGAATTTTTAGAAAAACTGGCGTTTTATTATTTGGGCTTGTTTATAAATTGAAAGCGTGTGGGTGTGTCTCTGTATCCGGTTGGCATGCCTGATCGTGTGGAGTTAGTGTTTAGATATTTAACATGACACAGGTGGTAAGTGCTGAGATCTTCTTACTACTTTATTTATTGATTTTTTAGGAAAGAAAATTGTTTAATATTTTGGAAATTTACTACTTCTTAACGCGCGGAATTGCGGCATAAAAAGATGGAACTCTTTGACGTAAAACTTTTATTTTATTTGTACTATTCTTACTTTCTAGATGTGTAGATTACGGTACGTTGTCGTTCCACCATTGGTTAGAAGATAATCATGCAAATAAATTTTGGATAATCCGTCGGGTGGTTGGAAAAATGTCTGTACAGGTATTAATTTCCATAGTTCCTTTATTTAAACTTACAGAAGGCGTAAAGAAAAATTGATATTTACTAGTCGAGAAGCTGATGGACAATTCTCATTCTGCGACACTATTTCAGGTTCCAAAAAAAACCCCTTTCAAATCTGATCTGACTTGATCAAAATCGTTTCCGTGGAGCTATGCACATTTATTTAAGTTTACGATCAACTGAATATAATCCTTTCTTGTGTGCTTTATTGGGTGGTGGTTTGGATTTACGTTGATTATTTTATTAATTGGGACTTATTTTAATATTGTGGTAACGATTTTTCCTTTTAATTCATGTCAGAAATTTAAGATCCTAGCATTTATTGGATGGCGGAGAAGGTCGTAGATTTTTCGCAGATATTGAGTTTAAAAATTTTTTTTTCTCCTCTTTTTTCTATTTGGGTAACAAGGTACATTAAGTTTGAGGTGGTAAGTTTATAATTTATTCATAGATTATCTATTATTGTGGGTTCCTGATAACTATTCTATTAATTTGACTCTGCTCTTAAGTTTAGAGATTTACATTCGTATTTAATTCAAATTGTTAACAACGATTTCATTTTATTATTCCCCGTTACCTTCCTTTAATTGATCTTAGGCGCATTGTGTTTATATTACATTTAATGAGTGCCCACTGGACTACTCGGTGTGATAATTTTAAGCCGTATGAAGCATAAATTAGGTCGAATTTAAAGAAAACGAGAAACGAGGAAGTAGCCAAAAGACCCCTTCCTTATTTCTCCTTTCTTCTATACGGGATAATATTGACGTTCCAATCCCTGAGTTCCGCACGCCGGGTCTTCAGGGGCACAGATCATTGGCGATATTCCACGCACTTACACGAATCTGAATAATATGTGGATTTTACTAACTTGTGATGTGTCTTGGCTGTGGGCCGGAAAAATTTCGACAATGAAACGAATAATTAATGAAAAATAAACTGATTTTAGGTTTTATAAATATTTATTGGTATATTAAAAACAATATAACAAATTACTTACCAAATCATAGACATCATACCAAAAAAAATACTACTCTCCCCACGCCGACATTCAAGCAGAGCTCTACCGAGGTTGCGAGGACGTGACGTGGAGAGAGAGTTTCCAAATAAAACTCTCACTCACCTAAAGTAGATTTCAAAATGGTTGAGTGATTTCAAAAAATTGATTCTCAAAAAACGCTTTTTAACGATTCTAATAACGATTAAAATTGTGTAAAAATGAATCGGTAAATATACCTATTTTTTGTCCTTAACCTCGCGTGTTCTTTTTGATTTAGTAAAACAAAATTCAACCTTGGGATTACCTAGTGTATTCTCATCTTAGTTTTTATTATTTTTTAATTTAATTTGATAATTTTTTATTTGAAATTTTTATTGAATTATTTCTAATTCAAATTCTTTGATTTTAATTTCATTTTCATGAAATTTTCATTTTTGTTAAATTATCAAATTTCGGTCGAATTTGTTGGGTTTTCGTGTTATGTTTATATTTATATCGTGCGGATCTTGTTGCATTTTGTTATTATTTTTATTTATTTTTATGTTTATTATTTTATATGTAATTGGTTTTCTCTCATATTTTGCTAGGTTTAATTGATGTTTTCATAGGTTTGAATTTAAAGTTGCATGTTATATTTTCATGTGTGTTACCGATTCATTTAAACATTTACAAGGCCGTTTGTGTTCTGGCCCAACACAATACATCGTCATTATGTGTATTTGGAGCGTCATATTCCATGATTAGTAATATTAGTTGTTTGATTTTTTTTGAACAGCATTATTTTTATTTTGTGGACCGTATTATCCATAATTTTGTGAACGTTTCTACTATTGTTATCGGTGCGATAGTTGTTACGGTTATATGAGATGCTTGTGCCAATTGTTAATGCCATTATTACTAAAATGATTATTATTATTATTACTATTATTATTATTATTATTACTATTATTATTATTATTATATTGACCATTATTATTGTAAATTTTAAATATTTCCTTTATTATTATTGTTAAAATTATATTTGTCAAATATTTATGATAAGCGAAAAATTATTGATATTATTTATTACTATTATTACATTTTCTAGTGCCATTATCGAACTATCGTTACGATTCACCAGTTTTAGAGTCAGTATCATTCACTATCACTATTGAGTAATCGGTAAGTACTTTATTCTTATTCATTAATTTTTCTTATATTAGTTGTGATAGATAAAACCTGCTACGCGGTAGAGTGTCAATGATTTGGCTCAACAATCAATGTTAGTGCTCAGACAGCTGCTTGCTTGCTATCCAGTTACTACGCCGTTAACTGGTCACAACTGACACAGTTTGTTTACATCGATCGGGTTAATGACTTACTATGGATTTGATATGACCCGACTTAACTATTCTCGTCACTTTAATTCATTCAATAAACGGTAAGAATATTTTATTATTATTTTCTAATTTTAATTGGGACTTCTACTAGGAAGTACCAATTCTGAAACTTTAGATATTCTCCTCAGTTATTTGTTAGTATTCTAAAATCAACCGGTAAAATGGGCTGTCGCAATCTAGAGGAAATGAAGCCACACGGTTAAATCGGAGGGGTAATGTTCAATATTTTTCAATTTTATCAGTTATTTTATATTATTTTTAGATAAAAAACTTTTTGCAATGCTTCCATATTTTATTGCTTCGTCAGGCTTGGAAATTTCATTCTTTCTCTGCTGATAGAATGTTCGAGAATCAAATTAAAATTGTCCGCAGTATTAAATTAGTCCATGCGTATGATCAACCCTAGTTCTAAGGTTATTTTAATTTGTAAATTGTTATTTTGACTTAAATGTTGTTTACGTTTCTTGTGTAAAAGTTGGTTAATGGTAAATTTTTGTTTAAATACAATATTCAAATAAAATTCTCCTTATCTTGTTTGATTTCAGAAATCATTTTGTATTTAATATGCTCTGCAGTGATTCCGGTTTCGGTATGAACAATTTTTATTTCGATCTTAATAAAATTTATTCGTTTATTTAAATAATTTGGATAAAATCAACTAGTGGCCAGGGTACACCTTTGTTATTATTTTAATTTACTTTTGTTGGGCCAGCACTAAGTTTTGTTTAAATGAATTAGAAACAGCACGCAAAAATAACATTCAGATTTAAAATCAGACCCATAAAACATCAAGTAAACATCTTAAAATGCGAGAAAGATATAATTAAAAATATAAAATCAAAAAATCATAAAAATAAATTAAAATAATAACAAAATGTATCAAGATCCGCACGAAATAACATAAAAATAACATAATAACATAAAATTTTGCCGAAAAACTGACAATTTACGTAAAAACAGAGAATTAACGAAAAAGTCGAACTAAAATAAACTAATTATTGGTTAGAAATAATTTAAATAAAAATTTAATGAACAAATTGTCGAACAAAATCGAAGAAATAATAAAACTTAGAGTTAGATTATACAAATAATCTCAAGGTCAAATTTTGTTTTATCGCATTAAATTTAACACTCAAGGTTAGTGTCACAGAATAGGTATAAATACCAATTCATTTTCTCATAAAATCATCACTTGTGAGGGATCACTTTTCTCTTTAAAAGCTCTTACGTTTTTTAACAGAAAAAACAGCATTAGATCACAAGCTTCTGGAAACAGTACTCGAGAGCGAATACATTTGTGAAACTATCGGAAACTTTTAAAAGTGAGCATGAAAAATGTTTATGAGTATGCCATATAAATGATGCAACTATGTAAAGAATATTATGGGAAATTATATGATATGAACAGATGAATTTGTCCTTTCTACTGTCGAAATTTTTCCGGCCCACAGCCACACACCAGCAAATAATTAAAATCATACATCCCTATCGAGTGGTGTCTGTACGGTTCATCCGCCAATAGCTCGTGCCCGTGAGAGACCTCGTCGTGAGTAACGACGGGCTCGAGCGTCAAATCATTTTCGCTTATAGGGGCAGTGGGGAGATCCGGAAACAGTCTTTTGGCTAACTCCCTTTCCACTCAATCCCGAAAAATCGACCTAAAATTTCTATACTTATCGGCTAAAATTATCACACAGAGTAGTCCAGTGGGCACTTTTAAAATCTAATATAAACACAAGGATACCTTAGGATCAACTTGTGGTTAAAGGGAAGGGAGCTTGCCGAAATCGATGTAACGATCATGTTAAATAATTAAAGAAAATTCCTAAATACGTAAAGACGGTATTTTTCCGGTATAGATAGGACTTAAATGTTAAATTAGCCAATAATATAAAGAGTTAATCGTTATAAAAATACTAATAATGTCTCGAGAAAACTAAACCAATGTACTTGTATCGACGAATTAAGAGATAACTAAACTAATGTGATTGTATCGACGAAGTCAAAATAGATCCCTGAAAACGTCCTCTAAAGTTAAAGTACAATCGAGCATGCGACTTACTTAGTAAAATTATCTATTAACTCACAAAAATAGGAAGTAAAAATCTACAAAATGATCATATATTCACCACAATTGACCAGAAAGTACACCCATATGATAAATATAAACGTGTTGGATCATACCGACAACATATAACAACCATTCCAAAATCAAAAGATAAACTTGGAAATAAATTTATTAATAAAACTCACCACGCGCAAACACCGATTAAGATGCACCCAAGCTACCGTAGAATCCACACAAAACCCAAATAGAATCATTTGTATAATAATTTCTTGCACGATTCCAGGAACACTTAACATAACAGCGTAGGAACAAGAACAAAATCGGTTAAATCGCAATAACTCATTCAACATAAGGATGGTCATAACATGTAGATAAACTAGAAAGCCAACTAACATATAGATTATTTTATTTTTAATAAAAATAATTATAACACATAAAAATAGGCCTCACCATTTCATAAAGATAAAAGACAACGAGTAATTCCGTCTCGTGTCTTTGAAATCGAACTTTCATCATGACCATAGGTATTAACGCATAGATTAATATGGGATCCCAGTCTATACCTTCATAAATACGTCGACCTCACGTGATGAATATTTGGTTAATTCGTTCTAAAAAGATATTTTTGAACAATTACGAGGTGTTGACAAGATTTTAGTATACCAACCTCGCCAAAAAAAGAAATAATGATCGACCCGTGGTTGCCTAAATAACCTTAGTAAAATCGGTTGGAATGTATAAGTGCTCGGAAGATTGTTGATTGTCCTTACTGATAATATGAATGATATTAATAATTAATGATGTTAGGGAGTTCCAGTAGTCAGTAGAGGGATTTCGAGCGGACGACATTGACGGTTCCAAGTAAATTCGCGGGACAATATCGCCAGGCCCTGTGGGATCGCGGATATTCCCTATTCACATACGGCACTCCTGAATGGCCAAACCGAAGCAAGAGCCGGCAGAACGAGGGTGTAGAACTGCCCAGCCTGGTGACAAAGAGGAAACCAGGAAGAAATCCAGCTCGAAAGATTCGCCACGAAGCCAAGGAGGCATTCCACAAATTCGAGCAACTGGATCGAAGACGTAGATGTCTAGCCAACCAGCAGTGCAGACGATTGGCAAAGATTAATATAGACATCTAGAGCGGGCGTATTCCGAGCTCCAACGGCTACTTACCAGAGTACTGTGTAGCCTATGACCCGAAAGATCCGGCACTCCTAGAACTCAATGCGCCAGTACACTTGGTTGTTCCCAAACATCTGCTACAACCGGACATTTGAGAGACACTGGAGGATAGAGGAAGAGAAGAGCACGCTTATTCTCGACGGCACCTCTCGCGTAAAAGACCGTACGGAGATTAAACCTGTGATTGAAATAAAATATATGTTTTCTTGATCGTTAATTTGGCTTAGTTGAAAAGTACTTTAGTTTAATTAGGAATTTTTATTGTAGTTGTAAATTGTAATGATGTAGTAATTTAGAGAATTTAGTTAAGTTACTGCTCATAGTTTTATACGTTATATAGAAATTGGATCCATTTTGCCCCAAAATATTCTATATCTTTTGTAACATTGTAGTTAATTCTATATATTAATATTGCCGATAAATTTAGCCATGGATGTGATCAGAGAAATTGGGCTAGAACTGAAAAACTGCGACGAGAAAATAGCAACCTGTACCATCAGTGCATACAACTCAGCCGTGAGCTCTAGCGGATTAAATATACTTGGATCGAGCCGTCCCGAGTAAAACGTTTGTATCAAAAAACAAATGCGGCTCAGAAGGGATAGCAGGACGAGAAAGCCTTGAACCAGGCCCAAAAGATCCAAATTTGAGGACTCGAGGTTGCTGTAGCGGCATACCGAGAGGAAAGTGCTGTCACTTACTCTTTGGTATTCGCCCCGGCACAAGTTGCCTACCAAGATTAGTCAGGTATCAAGAAACTCCAAGGCAAGCCAAAGATGCATACTAGGCCGGGAAAAGCCGAGCGTGAACTCAGGAAGCGTTAGAATCAAAATCAATAAACGAGTTTTAGGATATTTGATTAATAATTGTAATTGTCCTGTATCAGAAATAAAAGTTTTGTATTTTAATTTGGTTATTAAATAAGTCGAACGTTATACCGAGGAAAGGATATTTATGTAAAACATGAGTTATGAATTATATAAGTAAGACATGAAGAAAGTAAGGGACATAAATAAGCAAGACGAGCACATAACTTCTATCGGTAGCTCACTGAACCAGCTGCAGACCGGGTCTTAGCAGTTTTGGAAATGAAGCTCACATTTGACGGTCACAGTACTATTGGTTAAAGTACCAACGTTGCTTAGCAACGGGTAACTACTGGCAGACACATAGCATTGTATGAAAGGGGTTAAGGTTATAAACACCACAAACCTCACACTTTTGTTTTTTGATATTATATTTAATTACATTTTCCTCATAGTTTATAGTTTTTTTTGTGTTAATAGGTCTGATTTTTAATCTGTGTGCTGTTTCCGATCCATATAAACAAATCTCTGTATTGGCCCAACAGTCATAAACCATGAATCCACCACTTTTATGTTTTCGATTTTGTATTTAATTATATTTCCACTCATATTTTAGGGTGCTTAGTTGATGTTGATAGGTCTAATTTTAAATCTGCATTGCTGTGTTTGCATGTAGTTTTCGATTCATCTAAACAAAATTCAGTCTTGGCCCAATATTCTTCTCAATAAAATTATACTAAATTATTCTTAAACATTATCATACATAAACTTCTTTCATTTTAAACAAAAGAAATTTTATATTTTACTAAATATTCATTTTATTCTCTATAAAAACTCTTTGTAAATTTTATAACGTTTTAATTTATATTGTATTTTGTAATACACTTTTGTTTCAATATATTCAAAATAATGATTATTTTAAAATACCTATATTATAGCATATATTTATCAGTTTACTTCAGAACTAATTAAGATAAAATTTTCTATCATAAAGTTTATAAAACTACTGAATTAAATATATACAAATTACTATAGCGTATCGCAATGACTAATCCATACAGAGATTTTCAAAATTCTAGGTTCTCCTATATTATTTTTTTCAATTATATTTTTAATTAATTTTCATAGATCTTCAAACAGACTCACTATTTCCGAGCAAATAGACGTAAATAATAATATGTTTATAAATTAACTTTATTTTAGTTGCTTTATTATGAGAATAATGATTTAAAAAACACCATTTTTCAATTGAAAAAGGAAAAAGATGAAATAATTAAGAATTATGAAGATAGATTATGGTTTTATTTGTTATTGTAAATTATAATTAATGTTTATTAGTTACGTTGAGTATACACATAATTCTGCGATAGAAAAGAGTTCAACTGAGTTGGAATCATATAAATCTCGGTTAAAAGAATTGGATGAAGAAGTATGGAGTATTCATTGATTTTCAATTTAAATATTATGTAGTTGAGAAAGTATAAATACATGGTCAATGATCAAGCTTCTGAAAATAAGAATTTGAAGGAAGAATTTAAAAAACTAGAAGAACGTTATAGAGTAGCTAATCAATATATAAATGTTCTTCCAACTCCGCAGGAATCAGATAAACTAACTAAAGATGTTGTTATTAATTTTTATTATTATTTAATGAAATATAAATCTAGTCTTGATTTATTAAAAAATATATTTAAATTTCATTAGATGAGTCGATTGAAAACAGAAAACGATCGATATAGATCAAAATATCACGAGGCAGAAGCTGTTATAAGACGATTGGAAAATGAACTTGGTGAGAAATCCGCAGAATTGGCTAATTGCAATGACAAGGAAATCATTATGAAATCTCAGATGGATTTATTAACCGAAGTAAAAGTCCGTTATTCGTTGCTAAGATAATAAATAATTTACCAGAAATTATCACGGGTAAAGTGTTCATCAATGATAAAAGAAGAGAAAACAGTTGGTGATTGGGATTTTTCTACGGATTTATTCGGTGATATGCATATGACAATCCGGAAGTATCGAGACGAATTGAGCAATTGTAAACAGGTAATTAATTATCTAATTTCTATCATAAACTTTTTTAAATTAGTTAAACAAATGGTTTTTATACTTAATTAAATTTATTCACGTTGATTATCTGTGTAATAACTTGATTGAAAAACTTAATATTTTTGTTCTGCTCCACTTAATTTTTTCTGAAAACCATTTTGGTGAGATATTGATAATAAGAGGGGGCAAAAACATTTCTAGAACTACCAAATCGTTGTGGAAATCACGAGGCTTTTGTGACATCCAATGAGCTGCATAAATATACTGTCAATTTCGGTGAATTCTACTCATTGCCTGAAATGTTATGATTGTTAATAATGTTGGCACTTGAATCCATGTTATAGGCCTGTGGAGGTGATCTCACAGAGTGATACTCCATGATGTACTTCCTCTTTCTACCTAGCCGCCGATAGAATGACTTGCACGCTATCACACATAAAACCCTTTCTTGCCAGGCTCAAGAAGTTTCATTTCATGTATATCTGTTATTTGTTGAAAACTTTCGGATATAGACACTAAAACGGGAATTTCGTATTATTTTTCTGGTTCATATGCACCAGAAATGTCAGCCTGTTTTTTCGTCATGAAAAAATTATAGAATTACGAGAAAATTGTCTTTTAATGACCAAATCAATCATTTGTTTTTAAATCAAGCTTTCAACTGTAAACTTTAACAATTTCATTTAAATATTATTTTGGTTCCAGGAAATTTATGCTAAAAGTTTATATTCTCTAACATGATTAACTTTAACTTAATCGATTCCGCATTCAAATGCCTGAATTTAAGCCGTTTTGTTTATGGTTTCTCCTTCAAGAATTTTCTTCCAAAATAGATCAATATTTGGGTGCTTAATTACAATCATTTGATTAATAATCATTTTTAAAGGAATCTCTTATATATTTAATGAATACTGTAGACTTAGAAAAGAATTTCTAGAATTAGAATTGTGCCCAAAATGAATAGTTTTTTATAGTATTTAGATAAAACGTATTTGGGCGGTAAAGTGTTAATTCGGAAGAAAATAAGATGCCAATTTTTAACGTTAATTTCTCGTGCATTTTTGATTGTGTGTACAATATTAAATTTCGACAAAAGGCTGTGCCAAACAGATTATGTTACTAAAACCCTTGATGTTGTTGATTTCTCTTTCGTTTTAAAATATTGCGCATAATATCACTAATTTAATCCAATCGATTTGATTTAGACACTCCAAGGCACTTTATAAGTGACATTCCATAAACATTTGGTTTATTTTCATTCATAAATGACGGTTGTACAATATTTTCCATAATAAAATGAAGGCATTATGATATAGATATTTCGTTTCAAATTTAAAAAATCAAAGACCATTTCGCTCGGCATCACTGTCAAGATATTGATATGAAACTTCTTCACAAACCGGAACTTTTCTCTTCAATTGCCTCAACATCTGCCAATATCGATTACGAAATTGACGACTTGAAGCTTTGAAAAGGTTTACTTTAATACCTTTGAATCCATTTCATTACAGTAGTCCTTCAATCTGACATCAGGAGAAACTGTTTGAATGAAATTTAAATACATTTGTGAAATTTAATTAATTTTATAATGCCACCATTAATAATTCTTTAAAATATCAAATCAAAATAGATAAATTCAAAGCATATACATTCTATTCCAGGGGTGGGGAACCTTTTCATTTCAAATGGCCACATTCCATTATCTGATTCAACATAAGGCCGCAGTAAAGCAAACGTTGACGCATTTCAACATCACTGAAAGGAAAGTATTAAAAGTTAAACCGGTCACAAAAAATTGGTCAGTCAAAAGGCAGCCCTAAAATAGCCAAAAGGCCGCAGGTTCTTCACCTCTGGTCTATCCTGTGAATGGTGGACATGACCTGTTTTATTTTTAGCCAATAAAATCATTACATTATGTAATTATTACCATCATGTTTTTAAAATATCGAATGAAAATTGTCCTCTATTTTTTCAGTAGTGAACACCATAAAGAAGGTTACCTTAATGTCGATTATTGACAGGGTAGACTGTATTACCAAAATTTAAAACCTGCCACAGCCAAAATCCGTTTTTTAATTTACATGCACTCGACAAACAAACAAAATTAAATCGTAGTTTTCCACATTTTCAAAAAAAAACTCAAGATTAAGCGCTTGACCTCTACAATTTACTATTTCCAAATAAAATTCTTTTGAATTTTCCATAATATTATCATATAATCCTTCTTCAGTAGAATAAAAAACTGGTTTGAATGACTAAAAGTGATTTATCTCCATATCCTGAACATCATAAAATTTTAAAGTCATGAAAAGCTGTTCTATAAAAAATATTAAGCTAAAATTTTCCTTGTATTTATGTAGGTCAACTCATATTTATTGATTTTTCATGAAATTTTTAATTTTGAGGAACTTAATCCTTTCAGTCCTATTTTGTTTCTTTAGTTAAAATAACCTAATTTTTTGATTTGGCAATAAATGGATAACAAAGAATTAAAAGAATAATTATTTATTTTTTAAGTAGGGGCTTGGGATATGTTTGTCCCAATGGGTTTTAAAGGTGGGACATAGATAGGTAACAAAATCACGATAGAAACAAGTGAAAACTCACAGTACATGTTCCTTAGAGTAAATGATGGCACTGAACCGTTGGATCCGAATACTATTTTCGGGTGGGGGATAATAGAAATAAGGTATATTACCAGTAGGGCACAAAGTGGGCTGAATTAATATCACAGAATTCCCCCTGGGCTTCTGTAAACATCTTCTGGGATATATGTGGCCAATTTGGACTGAAAGGGTTAAAAGTCAAATTATACGAGAGGGTTAAGTGTATGCTATTATTTGCAATTCTTGAGTATTTGCGTCCTCTGATAATGTAATCGTATTGAAATGATGTGTTAATCGATAGTTAATCGAATCCGAGAAGACCAAACATCTTAACAGTGCAATTAATAATCAAAAAAGAATGGATGAACTACAAATGCAATTGGAATCGGAAATTGACACTGTAACAACTTTGAGAAAGGAAATTGAATATAAACAATCTTCGATTTCAGAATTGGAAAAATCATTAAAAATGGTATGGTCTTTATTATTTCATTACTTTTGTAATTATTATAATCCAATGACAATTTTAAATCCCCACATACATGTCAATCAATGTTGGAAATTATGCTATCAATAATATAGACACAGATACTCACATGAGCATTTGTTTACCTTTTTATAAGAGTTTGTTTTGACTTTTTAATAAAATATACTTGTTGAAGATATCTAAATAATAAAATCAAATAAAATATTAAATTGAGTAAAATGATTGGGGAGAAATGTATAAAATAAAGGATAACTTGTCTCAAAATCCTGAGAAACAGAAGTGAGAAAAAGAAATTGAAAACGAGAAGAAAACAACAAAATCAAACAACACAATACGACAAGGCCATATTTAATTAAGAAGTACAAATTTTAAGGGAATAAAGAAAACAAAAAATGGAATAGAATTATGTTATCTAGACAGCTTATCCGAGATAACAGATAAATCAAAAGAGTTCGAGGAAGGAAAATTAGGTAGTATGAGATGACAGATGAATTATTAGGAGATTGCTCAGAGGTGAGATTTTAAAAAAAATAGTTATTTAAAAGTCCCAGGAAAGGATAAACTATGAAAAAGAGAGAAAAATTTGGAGAAATCTACAGAAGTGGAGGAACAGTAAATTTATTATCTAATTGGAACGATGACAATAAGAAGTGTAACCAACCAATTAACACAATCATATCAAGACCGACACACAGCTCAGCAATCATTGAATTGGGCTGTATGATGAAATATTCCCGAGTTTCTGGTTGCGACTAGTCAATCTTTTGTGTAATTGTAATAGACAATAAATATTGATAGAATAGTATGAAAATCTCTGTACATGGACCCGGGATATGCTTGTATAAATGTTCAGTTTTAACATTTTTTGTGTTAAATTGTTATGTGAATTATTAGCAGACGTAATGCATCCAATAAGTGCTTGGACTCGACGATAAATAATTATTGCGCAACTCCAGGATGTTTGCAAGAGTGAGTGCTACTGTAAAGCAAACATTTGCAACTGGATTCGTAATATCCATACTCACTTTTAAAGTTGAAAATGAGAAGATAGAAATTCTGAAAGAAAATCATCGTCACATGTTAACAAGAGACTTGTCGCAATGTCTAGGCGTTTTCAAAGTTATGTTGCATAACTTTTTGAATGAAATGGGCATCATGAAATTCTTTTCACTATTTCTTATGGATGACTTAAAAAAATGCGATTTTATTGTTCAGAAAATTATGATGGCTTTCGGGAACTCATAATCACAGAAAACATGACACATTTAAGTCTATGAATGCTTGAAAATAAAATCAGAGGCGAAGAAATCACTAAAAATATGAACTGGGATATGCCAAGGATATGTAAGGCTTTCCAAAAATGGATTTTGCTGCATCAGATGTCAAAATCAACAGCGAACATTATGTACAACTGGTAAAAGAACCAATAAGAAAGTAGCAGAAAAGAGGAAATAATGACAATGCTCCAATTCACACATCCAACCTAACAACAGAAACGATTGCCTCATGTGTATTATCTTCCAGTGATTTTCACCTGTTCCGACAATTGCAGAGGGATTTCTTTGATTGTGTAAAGATTTACAGACTTTATACTTAATAATCATAATATTTAAACATATAATAATAATCATGAAATTATGACCAGCATATACATATATCAATACCGTATTTTTCCTAATATTAGCGGCCACTAATATTAGTTTCTGACGAAAAAAGTGGGGCACCTCTTATATTTGGAGAACTGTTTATATTTTTTACCGATTACTTTAAAAATCATAATATATTTTAATATTATAATATTTCAAATGTTTTAAAAAGATACAGGCATTTTAATCAAACACAGTAAAAGAATTATATTCATTTAAAAGCCTTTGTAAATTTGAAAGATTGATTTAATAAATTCTTTATTGATATGTATGCATGTATAATAATTCCATATTTATTTGGTATTTATATTTACTACCGCTTATATTCGAGGGTCGCTCATTTTTTTTACAAGCAAAAAAACACGCTACCCCTTATATTCGGGATACTGCTTATAGTAGAAAAAACACAGTAGTTCCATGTAATTATTATACAAAACATTCATTAACTAATTTCATAACAGATCAGAAATCGTTTGCACCTCTTAAATATGACGTCACAAATCTTTGCCCCCCTAAAAAGCCGTATTTCATATTTGCAAATGAACATGTTTCAAATCACTTTATTGAAATTCTAGTATGTATTTAGTGTAATGCTACACTCTAATATTGTATTAAAAACGAGGCCCTGAAAAGCTGAAATTAGAATAAAATTATGTTGAAAAAATACAATATTTAAGATGTGACATCACAGTTCTTAAACACACACACACCCTCCCTTCGCCACAAATGTGTGACCCCTCTAGGTGTGTGACGTCATTTATGAAAGACCCCTTAGTCGTTTCGGATCTTCTTTTCCATATTCATGGGTTATTGTTATTGTAACTTAATCAAAATGAACTTTAAAACAATATATTACAGGAGTTCTTAAAGTATGTCGCCAAAAATTTTAATATTTAGTTGATCGATATTAGTAGTATGCATATTTACAACTTATTTTGTCTAATAATCACAACATTAGAGTCACTGTACCATATTGTATTCATGCAACCAACCATTATTCTTCAACAACAAATATATTAATATGTGACTTAAATAAATATATAATTTTTTCTCTCTTTTTTTCTATGCAGATGGGTCGCGAAAACTTGACGGTTTTAATAGTGGTTCTCGACTCGTAAAAGTTTAAGAACCCCAATTGTAAGAAATTATAAGCTTATTGAATCATTCATCTTTTTCTTAACTTTCTACAATCAATTTTGACTTATTTACTTTGCTTACAACCGTTCTTACTTTTTCACCAACTCCCTGAGATTAAAGAATTGTGATCATTTTTTCCTGTTTTCTTCATTGTTTTATTTATTAAAGTTTTCAATTTCTTTTTGATAAAAACATTGTTGCTCTGTACTCATTTCCATCAACATATTTTCATCACATAGGATTTCCAACATCTATTTGCATGTATCCAAGGTATTACTTTTATGGAGATTCTGTATTATCATATAATTTTGGGTACATAATTTTAATAAAGTCTATTATAACATTAATATCTTTATTTTTCTTTGATGTTTCTTTTAGTTTCTAACGATGTTAGTATTCTTCGATTTTTGAAGTCTCTTCTTTTTTGAAACTATAATCATCATACCACTCATTGCTCCACTTGGAACTTCCTCATTATTTTCTCCATCTAAAACTGATTTGAAATTCTTTCATTAGTTATCCAGTCGTCTAAATTTATCTCTTAATCCCTTTTTATTGAAACTGTTATCTCATTACTTTGGCATGAATTTTTGCCATAATCTATTAAACAATCTTAATTTTGCATCTTTATCCCTTAAAAATATAATATTACCTCATCATTTATACATAATTTTTCATTCCACTTTGCCCTGGCTATTTGTTTTAATTTTTCACTTTTGTACAAGAGTGTATCCCCTTCTCATGAGCAATTCTGGATGTATCTTTATCATTTGTCTTTAAAGTAATTTCTAATGGTTTGTGCAATATCTCATTTTTCGAATATATTCGCTTTAAAATTTTAACATCTATTTTATATTGATTTCGAGTTTCCTGTTGCTTCTTTGCTAAAAGTGGTATTGTATTTCTCAGATTATCAAGATTTATCCCTTCTCAATTAAATAACTCTCCATCATCATATTGAGAAAATCATTTTCGTTATTATTATTTTTTTCGTTAGATTCAGTTATTGTTAAATTTATTTTGTTTTATATTTGCTATTTTCGATTAAAATGTCAAACAAATTTACTATTCTGCGCAATACAAAAAACTGCATTGAATTTTGAAAATATATTTAAATTGAATTGAAATAAATTCACAAAATCTTTACAGGTCATCCACCAAAAACAGGACATAATGGGAAATATGATAGATTTAACGAGTGAAGTTGAAAGAATGGATGTAATGGGAAATGATGAAATGCAAACGTTGTATAAAAGACTGGTTAGTGAAGTTGAAATGTCCGTGAAAGAAACAGAAATAATATCTCAGTGCCTTTATAAATTATTTAACAAGGAAGATGTTGACATATCAATGCTAATAAACTGTTCAGAATTCGGTTAGGCCATTGTCATACATTATGCTAACTAGAATTTAATTTAGATAATTTATCAATCGAAGATTTTGATGAAAAATTGCTTGATAAGTA
Organism: Schmidtea mediterranea; assembly: GCA_022537955.1. NCBI lineage: Eukaryota > Metazoa > Platyhelminthes > Tricladida > Dugesiidae > Schmidtea > Schmidtea mediterranea. The sequence continues at coordinate 53,430,193 of CM039681.1, forward strand.
TTATTTATTAGCTCAATTAGAATCAGTCAAAGAAACTCGTTTAAAACTTTCAGAAATAAAAAATTCATTATTACAATATTGTACAAATAATATGGCTGCTGATGTTAAGTTTTGTTTAACACAATAAAAATTACTGGCAATTGATAGTCATTTAATATCTTTGTTTTATTTTAGTGTTTCTATAGTTACATTTAAGGTCACATTTTATTAGTCTGTCTGCATTTTTAATTTGATATTTGAGAATGGCTACTGAAAGTAGACCTGTTAAAGAATATGCACCCGGTGAATGGTTTTCTGATGCTTATGAGTTGAGTAAAAATAGTGAGGAGAAACGAGATATATCTGAGAAAGCTAGGCAGTTGGGTCGTGCAACGAGAATTGAAACTGATTTAAAAACTAAAACCGATCAGCTTGATAGTAATACTAGGCTTTCAGATCGGATTGATATCATTCGTCGATGGCGTGAATTACTTGACAAAACAAAGACAAATCTTGACAAAGAAATCCAAGCATTAAGTGAAACTAAAGAAGAAATGGAGCATCAATTAGAAGATAAAAATATAAACGAAGATATTGTCAATGAATGCATTAATAATCGAGACTGTCGTAGAGGGATTGAAAACGTTAATGACGATGGTCAAATGGAACTAAGAAATGTTAGGTTAATTAAATCTCGTTTTTTGAATTTGAATTTTTCAGGAACAAAATCTTATTGCTGAATGCAAGAAATTACTGCAGAGTAAGATCGACGATGCTTTTGAACAGCTTTGTCGTATGCAAGAAGCACGTGAAGAATTTTTTGGAGATTTACAGGATAAAACTACAGCTTTAGAAATAGATATTACTCAATATAATATGAACGAAAAGTCATCTCATATTTCATATAAACCAAATCCTACCAGAAAACCCAAAATGTGACAATTATGCCTATTTAATTTTTAAGTTGATTTCAATTTTAGGAGTACTGATCCTCAGGAATGGGAAGATTTCAGTCGATATAGCATCAACAGAGCGAAAACCGAAATGGTTAAAGGTCAAAGAACTCGAGAGGATTTGCATTACACAGCTCACAAAGTTGATGATATGCTGGATCATCAAAGTCAAAGAACAGAATATGCATTACGAAAGAGAATTCATGAATTAGAACAAGCAGTTAACGAATTGGAATATCAAAAGAAATTGGTAATTTTATATTATTTATTTAAATTTCAATATTTGTATTTGAAATAGTTTTTTGCTCAAAATGTCATTGAAATGTAAGCAAATCAAAATTTGTTCCACAAAACACATTTCAATCAATAATGATAATTTAAAACTTGATTGGTAGTGTAAGATTGATAATTTTAAATGTGAATATATATATGGGGCCGTCCATAAATAACGTCACACATCAAAGGGGAGGGGGTTACACATTTGTGACAATGTGTGACGAGAGGGAGCGGGTGTTTAAGAACTGTGACGTCACATCAAAACACGCAACTTTAATTAAAAGTTCAACTTAAATTTCAGCTTTCCAATGCATTCTTTTTAATACATGTTTTCTCATACGATATTAGAGTGTAGCATTACAATAAATACATACTAAAATATCAATAAATGATTTGAAACATGTCCATTTTCAAATATGAAATACGGCTTTTTAGGGGGGGGGCAAAGGTTTGTGACGTCATGTTTGAGGGGTGCTAACTTTTTGCGGTGAAGAAAGGGGGTAAAAAATACACGTGATGTCATTTATTGGAGGATCATATATATATGAGTCGGGTAAAAGTTTAACTGGCCCGTGCCGGTCTCTGGTATTTAGTGAATATTCTCATAAATATTATTTCATATTTAAAGCTATTTATTTCAAATCAAATTTATATACCTAATCCTATTCAAATACCGTAATATTACAACAAAAATATCAGTGACTCTTTAAAAACTATGAAAATTGTAACTTTTGGCTCTTCGGTCTCAAAATGTTGCCGACCCCTGTATTATACACTCATTCATACATTCGATGGGCATTAGAAAATGCTAATATCATAAAATTGATTGTTGAGGGAAGTTTTTTCCAAATGTGTGTGTAATAAGAAACATGTAAGAACCCAGCCGAGTCACCAGTAAAGATGTGTCGGGACAGTCTGGGGTGTATGTTTATATCAAATTAATAGGTTAAAATTCACAATATTACGATAAAACAGTATGTTAATAATAGATAAAAATATATTTTAACACAAAGTATTCAAATTATAATAATTGTCACTTGATTTTTTGGTCTTCTCCTGCAGGGGAATGACGAAAGTGATCTGTTGATAAATTGAGAAATAATCCTTGCTGGAAGTGAAAAAGATACGATTGTCAAAAATTAGAAAATCTTATCCTTCTTTTGGTTGAAATAGAGATTTTCTTTGAGATTATTTTCTTCTGCTTTCAATGAATTCTGAATCTATTAAATTTTCCTATTCTGGCTTCAGAGATTTTAATTTGCTTCTTCAATATTTCTTTATTGATTTTTTATCTTATTTTTTCTTCCCTATAGTGCTCTAAATTCCTCGTCGTAATCACCAGACTATAATTACGTAATGACATTATCATATTTACTGTGCAGTAAAATGGTAAAAATAGCAACTGGTAATTTTTAAAGAACTGCAAAACATAACTTATTTTTAATCCTTTTATACCAGAATTTTTTAAATTTTATTTTCATTCTGATGAAAGATCAAAAACTCTAAATTCCCCCCAAACACCATATTTAATGTTTTATCAATGAGATATCATCAGCAAAAAACCGATTAAAGATTTGATCGAAAAATAGATTTTAATGATATTTTGTTTAACACTAATAATTTTCTTTCATGTTTTTAGACGGAAAAAGAACGAGAAGAACTATTGGATGACATTAAAGCCTTAGAAGAAGCTGCTAGGGCTAAAATCCCAAGTGCAAAATTGACACAAACCCGTCTGGAGAACCGTTTAGAAAGACCTAGAATGGAGCAGTGTCGAGATGCCGCACAAGAAGGCTTAGTTGATGAAGTTGGTCAATTGGCTGACAGCAAAGAAACTTTAGAGGAAAGATTAGCCAATGCTAGGTAAAATCGATGGTAATGTCACGGTACGATTTTTATTGAATTTAGAAATGCACTGGATGGGGTGGACAAGAAATTAGCTGAAATCAATGATAATCTCAATGGAAAGAAGCATGCGTTATTAATGGACAAAATGAGCCTTGATTATCGATTGCGGCTGAAGTCAGTCCCAATGACTCGCACACCGTGTAACATGATTCCGTTTGGAATTATGCGCGAGAAAAGTGTTGTAGTTCGATAAATGCTTAAAGCAAAACGCGTATGCTGTGTAAATTTTTATCATTTAGGCTGTTATTTGGATTTTATTACTTTAGTTGATTCATTTATTTCATTTTTGTAAGAGAGAATAACGAACTACCCGTTATTTTGTGACTGGATGTGATAGGTTTGCGGTGTCACGCTTACTGTGTCTTACAGATGCTGATAATGTATCGAATATTGGTTAAATACATATTTGAGGGACTGATTTTGATTTTTTAAAAGGTTCCACTTTGCATTTGAATTGTTTTGTTTTGCGTTTTATCCGTCTTAACTTTATATGTCTTGTCTCAGCGAATGTTTGTATCAATAAACATAAGTCTATCGTTTAGGCTTAGTAATTATTGCGAATCTCACGAATAAAAGTACTTGCAGCCAGAAAATGATTTATCTCTAGCATAACATTGGGCCAGGGTTTTTTTAGTATTAACAAAATTTAGTCAAATTAAGTTACAGTTAAGGACGAAAATAATAACAATTATTGTGATTTATTTCAAGTGACTTTGTTCTTCAGAGCTAGATGGATCGCTGTAGGATACCATAAAACGTTGAAAAATAGCTTGAATTTAGTTGCAAGTGACGGTGATCACGTACTTTTCAGTAACACTACATAATCAGTGGTTCGTTTGCATCGGTCATTTCACGCTAACAGTGCATAATACATGGTGGGCCTTTTGGTCAATCATGTGCCTAGAGGAGTCTTGTCTAGTACCAACTGGGTAAGTTATGTCTAAACCTTCACCAAAGTGAATCATGAAATAAAGTGGACAGATAAAAATTTGTACTAATGTATTAGTTATTATTAAATTGTATTTTAAATAAATTTTTCGGTTTAAGATTTTCCCTATAGACGAAGCTACATCAAAATAACCAAGAAACGTGACCAATACCTGAGTCAAGCCAAGCGTAATTTACCATTGCAAATTTGTAGAAATTATGCGGTTTTCATGAGTAAAGGCTGTGTTGGGCCAGAACACAAACGGCCTTGAGAAATGTTTAAATGGATCGGTAACACACATGCAAATATAACATGCAAATTTAAATAAACCTATTGAAACATCAATTAAACCCTATCAAATATGAGAAAAAAAAGAGAATTAAATATAAAATAATAAACATAAAAATAAATTAAAATAATAACAAAACGCAACAAGATCCGCACTATACCAACACAAACATAACAAGAAAACACAACAAATTCGACAGAAATTGATAAATTAATAAAAGTTCATGAAAATGAAACTTAAATCAAAAGATTTGAATTAGTAATAATTCAATAAAAATTCTAAACGAAAAATTATTAAAATAAATTTAAAAATAATAAAATTAAAGATTAGAATAAACTAGAAAATAACAAGGTCGAATTTTGTTTTACTACATCAAAATTAACATGCGAGGTTAGGGACAGAAAATAGGTATAAATACCGATTCATTTTCACATTAAAAAAAACCATTTTAACAGAAAACTATTTTAGAATTGTTGGGCCAGAACATAAACGGCCTTGGAAAATGTTTAAATGGATCGGTAACACACATGCAAATATAACAAGCAAATTTAAAATAAAACCTATTGAACATCAATTAAACCCTACCAAATATGAGAAAAAAAAAGAGAATTAAATATAAAATAATAAACATAAAAATAAATTAAAATAATAACAAAATGCAACAAGATCCGCACGATACCAACACAAACATAACAAGAAAACACAACAAATTCGACAAAAATTGATAAAGTAATAAAAGTTCATGAAAATGAACTTAAATCAAAAGATTTGAATTAGTAATAATTCAATAAAAATTCTAAACGAAAAATTATTAAAATAAATCGAAAAATAATAAAATTAAAGAATAGAATTCACTAGAAAATAACAAGGTCGAATTTTGTTTTACTACATCAAAATTAACATGCAAGATTAGGGACAGAAAATAGGTATAAATACTGATCCATTTTCACATTAAATTTAACCGGTTTTCAAACCATTAGCCATTTTTCAAACTATTTTGAATTATTGTATCAAAATCTATTACGAACTTTTAGGTGAGAGTTAGTTTTATTTGGAACTCTCTCTCCACGTCACATCCTCGCAACCTCGGTAGAGCTCTGCTTGGATGTCGGCGTGGGGGGAGATGTATTTTTATGAAATTTTTGATTGAATGGATCAAGTAATTCTGTATTTTGTTTTAATATATATTAATACATATTTATAATGTTTAAAATTTGTTTTTCTTAAAATTAATTAAACATTTGTCGAAATTTTCCGGCCCACAGCCAACACCTATCGCAAGTAAATAAAATCCACATACAATTCAGATTCGTGTAAGTGCGTGGAATATCGCCAATGATCTGTGCCCATGAAGACCCGGCGTGCGGAACGCATGGTTGGAACGTCAATATTACCCGTATAGAAGAAAGGAGAAATAAGGAAGGGGTCTTTTGGCTGCTTCATCGTTTCTCTTTTCTATAAAATCAACCTAAATCATATTATACACGGCTCAAAATCATCACACCGAGTAGTCCAGTGGGCACTCAGTAAATATAATATAAACACAATATGCGCCTAAGGTCTATTAAAGGGAAAGGGTACGGGAATAAATTAAATTGAAATCGTTGATATAGCTAAATTGGATTAATAACTTGAATTTACATTTCGAAATAAAATCATAAAAATCGTTAAATAAGTAATTCATTAATTCAATTAAATTAAATTATTGATTAAAATTAAATGATTATTGAGTAAAAAGGAATATCTCATTGATTAAATTAAATTAATTCAAATAATTATTGAGCAAAACTAATGTAATTCATTGATTAAAAAATAAAATCTTCTTTAAATTAATTTGTTGATTGAAGCTAAATAATATAAATTAACAATAATTCGTTGATTAAAGTGGTTGATCAACCCAAGGAACTCATTGATTAAAATTAAAGTAATGGTGGGTTACAGGGTTTCAAATCTTGCTTATCCTCCTGGCGACCCTAGTAACGCCATAAAAATGATGCTGACCGCCACTTGGCACCCGTTGCTAAGCAACGTTGGTAATGTGTTCAAGTGGTGGATTGCCCGCAAAAATTGAGTACCATTGGCTAGTACTATAGTTGCTCGGACAACCCTCGGGTTCACGAGCTGTCGATAGAAGACCTGTGCTCGCTTTGCTCTGTCCCTCGTAACTATTCAGGCTTAGTTCTTAATTGACGGTGGAACGAATTGGCGATGTTGGCATGCGGTTATATTAAAATAACAATTCAACTAAGTTTAAAACAATTCTATTCAATCTAAACACATTATCATTTACTGCTTGATGTTCTGGAGTTGTGTTGCACGACGTCGGGCACGTTCCTTACGTCCCGGTCGACGGTTGTTGGTTGTAGTGATGGATTGTTCTGCTGGCTTGGTGGTTGTCTGCGGCAGTTGGGTTGGGGCGAAGATGAGCGGGTAAGTTACCGCTTCACCTTCCCGGCATACTGCTAGGGCGACTTCGAGCCCCCGAATCTGCGTGCGCAGGCTTTGGTTGAGCTGCCGCTCTTCTCCCCAGCCTTTCTGGGCCGCTGTGAGTCGATGGTAGATCGCTTTCGTCTTTGCGGGATCCGTCCATGTCGCTTTCATATGTTGCATTTCTCGCGTTAATTGGATAATCTGGGCGAGTAATTCCGTGTTTGCTTGTCTCGCGTGGTCCAATTCCGTTTGCAAGATTCGTAATGACGACATCGCTGTAATTAAACCGATTATTTTATTTATTATTGCTCGAGTTAAAGAATCATTTATTTCATTTAAACAAAATCGCAAATAATTCCAGTTATACAAAGAAAAGAACACACAAATTGCTAATGTTTTTAATCGACCACTACATAAAACCATCATTATTAAGTCATTCCTCGGGACAATATCGCTTCAGGCTTCGTTTGAGAGCCTCCACTGTGTAGGGTCTTCGGGTATCTCGGACTGGGCGAGGTGAATAGGTGGCTGCGATCCTCCCGGCGAGGATGTCTTCTACCACGTTTGCAAGGTACATCCTCGCCTTAACCACCTGCAGATCTACTTGCTCCTGCACCCTTTCCCACTGGGTGAGGAGGTTCTGAGCGTTTGTATATGTTTCTGCCGCTGGGTATTGCCGTTCTGAAATACCACAGGGCTCCTTCTCTACGCTTAATATCTTCCAGGCAGTCGGATACGGCCATTGTTGACATATCGGATCGGATGACCTCGTTGTTGATTGAACTATTGACTGACTCTGCTTTCCTACCCGTCGACTGATGTTTCGTTCGTGTGGCATGTCTAAAATGCGTTGATATTATCTCTATTAACTTTATCATGTTAAATTGTTAAACAAATAGAGCCTATATCACTGCTGAGTGGGTCATCTGATTTAATCTTGTTGAGTTCTAGTGGCTTTCTATCTGATTGGATTGCTTTCGAAACGGGCGAACTATGTTGGTGTGATTACGTTTACCTGAGGTAAGTCTATTGATCCACTCATTTTATTTAATTAAGCAAGATGATGTCAAGAAACTGTCGAGTTGATTTTAAGGATAGCGGCTATGGGGGTAGCGTCGAATGTGAGTAGGGATTTTAAAGATTTCGTACCGGTATTCTATTTTATTTTGTTTATTTATTTAACTTTCATTTTTAGGTTTCTCAATATAAAGTTTGTCATTAAACCTAGCAACTTTTATCGTCACATCCCATGATATAAATTTATGGATTTTCTAAATCCAATATCGACGTCAATTTTTTTTATCAAATGTTATAACCAAATGATCGTCGGAAGGCGAGAGCGGATGTCGATTCACTGAAGTGTCGACGTATGTGTGGTGTAACTTCCGGCGGATATCGCGATTTGAACGGTTGAAAGGAAGTAAGATTATATAGTTGCATCCTGTGATTTACAATATTTCATTTTAGAATTATCGATTGGCGAATTCGTCGAAAATCTATTCGGGTAAGTTATTCTGCAAATTAATTTGAATATCTTATCGCCATTTTTTTTTAAGGGAATCATTACATTTCGTGCGAAACCTTGATGAACTTTATACTAGTGGAGTATTTTCTCTTTATGGATTTTTATGCATTCGACGTTTTCGTGAGTTAACGATTTGTATGTTTTTAAAATAAAAAGTTTTCTCATTTTTAAAACGTTGATTTTTATAATGATGTTAATTTAATTTAAACGGTAATTCATGTATTTTGTTTTCTGTCTCTGAACTTGTTTCATTTTTTTTGAAAAGCTTATCACAAACTTATAAATCGTTTCAGTTAGGTTTAGGGATGATTGTAATAACTTAGTTCGGTTTCATTACTCGGTTTTCGCATATCTTTCATTTCACTAGTTTATTCGACCTTTACTTCAACTCTATAAAACTGTATTAATATCATTGCTTCAACTGATTTATTCAACCTTTATTTTAATTCCGTGAACCTACCTTAATATTAACAGCATTGCTAATTTATTCTACCTTGATTTTAATCCTACGAAACTAATTTAACATTAACATCATACTGGTGTTGGGCCAGAACGTAAACGGCCTTGATAAATGTTTAAATGGATCAGAAACACACACGCAGATACAACACGCAATTTAAAATAAACCTGAAAAACACCAAATAAACCCTATAAAATCTAAGAAATAAAAGAATTAAATATAAAATAATAAACATAAAAATAAAATAAAATAATAACAAAATGCACCAAGATCCGCACGATACCTACACAAATACAACAAGAAAACACGACAAATTCGACGAAATTAGAAAATCAATTAAAGTTCATTAAAGTGGAATTTAAATTGAAAAATTGAATTAGCGATAATTCAATAAAAAACTTTAAATAAAAAATTATAAAAATAAATCAAGAAATATAAAAATTAAATAATAGAATTTGCTAGAAAAGAACAAGGTCGAATTTTGTTTTACTGCATCAAATTTTACACGTCACACAATTAGGTATAAATACTGATCCATTTTCACATTTAACAACCATTTTTCGAAAATTGTGAAATTTTTCTTAAAAACCATTTTAATCGTTTTCGGAAACACACATTTTTCCAGAACATTCTGTTGAACTACTTAAAAACCATTTTTCAAAGAGAACCGTTTTAAACTGTTAGAATCGTTTTGAAGATTGTCAATCATTTATCAACTAGTGTATTCAATCGAAATTTTTAGGTGAGAATCAGTTATGTTGGAGCCCTCTTTCCACATCACGACCTTGCATCTCAATGGAGCTCTGCTCGGCGTCGATGTGGGGAGAGAGGTATTTATGCGATTTTATGTTCGATTTTATTTTGATGTTTTATGGAATGGTCAAAGGGGTAATTTGTTTGTTTCATGATTAATAAATTTTATTAATATGTATTTATATGTTTTCATAAATTTATAAATTTTAATGTCGAAATTTTTCCGGCCCACAGCCGAAACATCACGCAAGTTAGTAAAATCAACATAGTGCAGATGCATGTAAGTGCGTGGAAGATCGCCAATGATATGCACCCGTGAAGACTCAGCGTGCGCAACGCAGCGGTCGGATCGTAAATATTTATCCCTATAGCTGAAGCGAGAAATAAGGAAGAAGTCTCTGGCTGCTTCCTCGTTTCTCAATTCTGTAAAATCGACCTAAAATTATCATACAAACGGCTTAAAATCACCACACCGAGTAGTCCAGTGGGCACTCAATAATTATAATATAAACATACTATGCCTTAAGATCAATTAAAGGAAAAGGGTACGGGGACAACGTAAATTGAAATTGCTGATATAACCACTTCCGTGTCAATGCCATAAAATGAATTTAACCAATTTATGACTAAATGAATTTAAATAAAATGAATTTAATAAAGATATGATTAATAGAAATAAATGAATTTAATAAAGATATGATTAATAGAAGTAAAATGGAGTTAATAAAGTTATGATTAATAAGAAAAAATTTAATTTAATCGAGTTATGGGTAATATGAAATAAAAATCTCAACGGTAAAGCGATTTAATATGATATAAAAGAAATTCTTAATTGTAACAAAAAATTGGTAAAGTTTACTAAAGAATGAAACATTGTTTATAAGAAAAAATTAAATAAAATTTTGATTAATGAAAATAAAATCTTGTTGATAAAGTAAGTAAAGTAGATAACTGAGACGAAAATCAAATTTTATTTGTTAAACAATTATAGAAAATAAAAACCGTACCTACTAGGTTATAGGATTAACCCCAAATCAAGATCATGCCGGTGAGATAAATAAAAGCTACGATCAATAATTAAAATCCAATAGTATAGTGGAATAAATGAAAACAATCAATTCGAATTAACAATAAAATTGGAACATTAATTAGATAAGGTTCGACAAGTTAGGGCTGTGACGTAGTCGATTTAAAAATGTACCAATAAATCCGAATCATAAATTAATTGAAATCTTTGACGACTAATAAATGATGAATTTGACAGAGAGTGTTAACATAAATCGAAGGAATAGAGGGGGGATTGAACCAAATACGATCAAATTGAGTAGCAAGACGAATGTAATAACCACTGGATGTCTGAGAATGAATAGATAAGTCTCGACCCGAGTGATTGTATTTTGAAATAATGCGAATAGTTTCCTCCATCCACTTTTTCATGAGGAAGATAAAATGATATCACAATTACTTGAGATCGGAGAAAACCCCCATCCGAGAGAGTGAATAAATTCCAAAATTTATGGGATCCCCAAACACGACGACGAATGGCGAATATGTTCATACACCGAATTCTCTGAGAGAGACAGTTAAAAATTCCGAGACGATGGAATTCGTTAGGCGGCTCAATTTACGTCTCGAATTAATTAATTCATGCACGCCGTCCGGTCGATAAAATAAACACAGCAGTGACCGATTTTGAGATCTATTTTAAGCTCAAGTCAATTTTAGCAATTTGTTTATTTTATAAGTTCCGAATTCTAAAATCACTCGAAATAAATTCAAAAAATTATAAAACCATCAGGGTCCTGAAAACACTTCAACCAGAAACAAATTAAAATTAACAATAACATACAAACATCAAGATTTAAACTAATACCTTCTAAATACCTTAAATGATGATCCTATGAACTTCACAAAATAGTTGACCCTTCTTTACACTAAATTGTTTTGAGTGTGGGTTTATTCATCACAGATAAATCGAGCCTAGGAAAACCTCAACGTTAGTCGCTAGATGCACCAAATCTTGACCCACCTAAACTCTCTTTAACTAATATAGTAAAGACCTTATTCCCCACACTATTATTATTCATAGTCTAAATCTCAATTGTTACAGGACATGTCCACAAATCAGATCACCTCTCAGTCAACGGGGAAGAGACGCTCAAGAATGCTGTTACGATCCACCGACGCAATAGAAAGACCCCGGTCACAGTGGCCTTATTCTATCCCTCGAAAAGCACGGGATCCGAGTAGAGACCCTCTCGAACCAGTAAGACAAGAATACCCAGCTGCTGAAATCTTTGCCAATGCGCAGGAGCTCCTCACCCATTGGGAGCGGGTGCAGGAGCAGGTGGACTTACAAGTAGTTAAGGCAAGGATGTACCTTGCAGATGTGCTGGATGACATCCTTGCTGGGCGGATCGCCGTCGCCCATCCACCTTGTCCGATTCGGGACACCAGGCGTCCATACACAGTAGAGGCTCTCAAAAGAAGCCTAGAAAGATTCTGCCCGGATGAATAAACTGACGAACGAGACATCATAGTGATTAAATAGCAATAAAAATTAGAACCGTGTGAATTTCTTTTCGTATATAGCTGAAAATGAATGTTGAGTTGTTTGAAAGATTTTTAAAATATTTAGGCTGACTATAAAATGACGAGTAAAAATCCCTTTAATTTCAGTAATGGCTTCTCTACGGATCTTGCAGACGGAGTTAGATCACGCGAGACAGGCGAATGCCGAATTACTTAGTCAAGTCCTACAACTAACCCGTGAAATGCAACAGATCAAAGCGACGTGCTTAGATCCTAAGCGAACCAAAGTCCTATACCAACGACTTACCGCAGCTCAAAAAGGCTGGGCCGAAGAACGCCAGCTCAATCGGAGTTTGCGAACGCAGGTCAGGGGGCTAGAGGTCGCACTAGCTGTATGCCGAGAGGGTGAAGCGGTCACCTACCCGCTTATCTTCGCCCCAACTCAAATGCCGCAACCAGCAGGTAAGACAGCAGAACAACCCATTGCCACCAACAATCGTCGACCGGGACGTAAGGAGCGTGCCCGACGTCGAGCAGCGCAACTTCAAAATGCCAAACCGTAGATATTTATCATGTGATTTGATTTAATAGAGTAGTTTAGCCTTAATTGAGCCGTTTTCTTTTAAAATTGCACACCAGTACGGTCATAGGTAACCCTATCACGTCTCAGTTTCCACAGTTAATTAAGCACTAAATTTGAGCAATTATTTATGAGGGACAGAGCAAAGCGAGCATAGGTCTTCTATCGACAGCTCGTGAACCCGAGGTTTGTCCGAGCAATTACAGTACTAGCCAATGGTATTCAATTTTTGCGGACAATCCACCACTTGAACACATTTCCAACGTTGCTTAGCAACGGGTGCCAAGTGGAGTAGTATCATTTTGTATGGCGTTACTAGGGTCGCCAGGAAGATGAGCAAGATTTGAAACCCTGTAACCCACCACACAAATTTGGGGGCTCAGCCGGGATTGAATGATTGTTTTTGCGAAAAACCAAAGGAAATATAGACATAGGCTTAAGGATTAAATTGAAAATGTCGGGACGACATTTTGCCGAACCCCGGGGGGATGAAATATGATTGTGAAGATTGATGGGAAATAGTGAAGACCGATGAAAAACGAACAACCTGACTACAAATCAAGAGAGTAAATAACAGACGACTGGCCCACCAAGCACAAATTTGGGGTCTCAGCCGGATTGAAGTTTTGTTAGTTGGAAAAACCAGGACAACCAACAACAGAAAATTCTGTCAGTGCACCCTCAGCCGGGATTGAATGATTTTGTGTGCAAACAAATCGATGAGAAAGCATAAAGTTCGAGGAGAAAATAGAAACAGCAATAAAAACCTGACTACGAGATACCAATTTAGGGGCTCATAAAGGATTGTTTTTACAAAGAACCCAAGGAAATATAAGCAAATGGTCAAAGTTTAAACAGAGATGTGGAGATGATATGTTGCAAACTCCAGAGAGATGAGAACGCCATGAAATAAAACCCAGAGAACAACTGTTGGAAAATGAACAACCCGACTACAAATTAAGACGCCAAGACACTCAACATCCATCAATACTTGACGACATGACACCCTTGTAAGACACCAACAACAATGACAAGACGCATAAGTAATTAAAAGGGCAAAATTCGGGATAAAATGAAATGGGGTAAGTAAGGGGGGTAATGATAAACAGGAGAAAGCAACCGAACCCAACAAGAGGACGCCAACGGTAATAGAATAAAGCACAACAGGTAATGATTAAAATAGTGATAGATAAAATGAATCAAAATATATTAAAGAGGTGAATGAATTTAGTTAATTAGTATTTAGATAAATTTAAAGGGTAATTTGATAATTTTAGATGGAACCAACAAAAATTATAGAAAAACTAAAGGGGATTCTAAACATCGAAAATGACAATCTTGAGGAACTAATTAATAAACAAAAGTTAATTAAACGAGCTAAAGAGGATATATCAGCAATCTCTAACCTATACTCCGATGAACATTGCATATTAATAAAATTGATCGATATTGATAAAGATGTAACTACTGAGAGAATATATGAAATTCTATCTATGAGATTAGAGATAACCAAATTTGGGAAAAGCTGGTACAAGTTAATGGGAAAAGTCAAGAATATTGAAGACAAGATTGCAACAACAATGAAAGAGCAAACTAAGGCGTATGTGGAGTGTTATGCGTGCAAAACAGAGGAAGCACGAGTAATGGTGATACCTTGCGGACACCTGAGTTATTGTTATGGATGCGCACAAGAGTCGCACTGTATGTTATGCCAGCGAAAGATAAAGGAAAGACTAACGGTTTACTTTCCATGAATTGTTATGATGAAATGAAATAAATGTGTATTATGCATTACTTGAATTATTATTAGATGATAAGACGAATATAAAAGAAATATGCAATGTTTGTAAATAATAACACCACCCGACAACGATAAATAAAGGTAATAGACCAAATACACGAAAGCCGAATTAGGGAAATAATTAAAACACATGCACAGAGACACAAAATATTGGACGGAAAAATTTCGACAACCGAGTTTTCCTAGGGTATAATTCTTTTTGTTTTATTGATATTATATTTATTGATATTATATTGAGATAGGACGAGGAAAAATGGTTAAACCTGAGCTATCTAATGATAGTACGCTCACCCAAGGGAAACCCTGATCAACCCTACTGAGAAAGGAACTGGTAGGCCAAGTCGCGTATGTCAGCAAGTAACCGGCGAGAGATTGATCACCTCTTTTGGGGAGCTTGTTGATGCGATTACCACAAATTTTGAAGGGGGGAAGTGAAGAGATAGACCGAGAGGTGAGAGAACGAGTGTACACGGAATAGAATTAATAGTTAGAGTAAAGGTACCTAGAGATGACTTCCTTTTTCCCTAGCTGGTGGTGAGGCACCAGAGGACAGCTACGGACTGTCGTGCTCAGGTTGTTATCAGCCAAGGGACTGATGACGCTGGGCCGTTCGATACAAAAACCCGGATCACACACCGAGTATCGGACGATTCTTTTTTTTCGCTGGGAGGCACTCGATACAACAACCCGGATCCCACACCGAGTATCGGGGCCAAACGGTAGGTGAGATGTGAACTAACCGGTAAATGGTTCATACTCAAATACCAGACGATCAAACAGATGAGGATGAAAGCGAGATAAGCAGTCTGGGCGGAGAAATATTTCAATCATGCGAGGAAAATAAACCATATAAGGAGGAATCAAAATCCGAATTAGAGGAAATGGAAACGAACGTGCCAAGAGAAGATGAAACTGAGATATTAAAAGAAATCAACGAGATCGTAGAAGAAGTAGATCGAAACCAAATGTTCTTAAACCTCAGAGATACAACCGCATACAGCAGAATAATGAAATTAATTGCGAAAGGACATCAACGGGATAACGGTACATTCACGGCATCATGGAAAGATATGATAAGAAAGTACCAAGAGAATTTGAAAGAATATGATAGAGAAGAGTATCAGGTAATTATTGATTTTCCAGAGATACCAAGACAGATAATAGCAACAAGAGGCGAAAGCACAAACGAGTTGTATGATTGGGTAGTGAAAAAGCTAGGACCCAGTTATAAAAATAAACCTTTATATTATCAAGGAAGGAAAATAAAGCGAGATATACACCTAGCGGATGCTCTGATATGGCCAAAAGGAATAAATGTGGTAACATTAAACAAGAATGAAAGCGAAGAAACGACAGCAGAAATATGGCAGAAAATCCAAATATTGTATACCAAAGAAATAAAACCCGGATTAGAAAAAGAGAGACAAAAGATAATGAGGCAAAACCAGATCAAAATGACAGAACAAGCAATAGATCAAGCTAGAAAATATATTAATCGATTATCGTTAACGAGACCGATTTCAATGAAAATATTTGTAGAAGCTGTACGGGATACAGACATAATGAGATTCGATAACGAGAGAACAGATGAGTTGATAGCCAAATATGGAGAGCACCAAAGAGATATGAGAGGAGATGAACCAATAAAGATAAGAATAAAGCTACCAAATGATGAAATAAAAGAAATACTAGTAGATCCTGATTGTCAAATGCACGAATTATATCGACGGATAAATCGAGAAATTATCCAACCAATAATCGAAAGTAGTGACGACGGTATGGTGGAAGACGTGGCAATAATGTATCACAAACGGCAAATAAGTCCACGAGAACGAACCCCGATATACGAATTAGGTATATGGGAAGACGGACAAACCATTAATATCATAGCCATGGATGAACCAGAGAGGAAAAATACGACAAAAAGGGAACAACAGATCCAAGAGTTTCAAGAGGAAATGAAAAGAAAGATGGACCAAATACTAACCATCTACCAGTTATGGAGACAAGATGCGAAATTAAGCACGAAATTACAACCAATAGACGACTCAAGATGCCGATCAACACCCTGGAAAAAGGTGTATGATGAAAAGACAAAGGAGCGGAAATGGAAAATGGAGAGAACTGAACCAAAATGGAGAAAATATATACCAGGAGAAGCGCCAGAAGATGCAGCTAACGAAATAACCTTAGAGTTATATGAAGATGAACCATATGAAAATCTACCAGAGGAAATGATAAACGAAATGGAATGGCAACCAGAAGAAGACGAGGAAATAAACGATAGAGCTCGACTAGCCCCATACACATGGAAAATAGGTGGATGGGCTGAAAAAGTAAAATCGGCTGAAGAAGAGAAAATCATCGGTATCACAAGCCATCAATTCTATACAGAAATCGGAGGATACCGGATGAAATTGAGAGTATACCCAAACGGAGACGGGGTAGGAAAAGGAACACACCTATCAGTGTATTTTCTATTAGCAAGAGGCAGATATGACGGAAAATTAGAATGGCCATTTAATCGAAAAGTCACAATTTCAATCGCTAAACCCGGAAAATGGGAAGAGCGACATAGCGAAAAATTGGGAGTAGACCCAAGATCTATGATAAGCCAGAAGCCAAGATCCACTGAAAATGTTGCAGGAGGAGTACCACAATTTCTATTGAAAAAATACGTAACACCTCAATTCGTAAAAGATGATACAATCTATATTACGATCGAAGTAGAAACAGAACGAGAAATGAAATTGCGAATCCAACAAGAACAAGCGAGACCGCGAATCAGTGTACTCGAGAAACGAATACCAGGAACAAAATACTTGCCCACAGATATAGACGACCCTGTGGAGGAAGGATTAACAAGATTAACGGAAACGCAAAAATGTAGAGAATTAGCAGCGATATTGAGAACCGGAGCAAAGAATCAAAGACGAACTGTAACAGAGTTAGCAAATTGGATAATCGACTCTTGTAGCAGAATAGAGAATCTGCGAAACATAGTAAAGGAAATAGAGGAGTATCGGAGAATGTATGCGTGGTACCCAGAACAATTTCGAGAAATTATCCGAAAATGGAAACACACCGAATGGGCAGCCGAAACCATAGAGAAGTATACTTTAAAAATTATGATGCCAGATTTCGAACCAATCGAAAGAGAATTTTATATCACTGCCAAGGTGAGTGAAGTGAAAAAGAGAATACCGTATGAACCGCCATTTCATTTACAATACCAAGGACGATCATTAGACGACGATCTCGAAATCGGAGTTACGCAAATGCAATTAGGATTAATAAATGTACTAACAGTAGCAAAGATCGCGGGTAGAGAACTCAATAAAAGAGAAATCAGAACGAAAACGCCAATAGGACGACAAGAAAGTCTAAATACGCCAGAAGTTCCACCTGCAGCAGATGAAGTAATCGTCATCACAACAGGAGATGAAGAGATACTAAATGATCTAAATGATATTGTGGACGAGGAAACAACCAGGAGAATACCGGAATCAAGAGATTTGTTCATGACAGAAAACGAAGATGATCTGATAACAGATGAACCAGACGAGCTAGTATGTGGTCAAAGACAACCAGTTGAAATTATAGAGCCAGATACCGAAGAAGAAAATAAAAAGAAAGAGAGAAGACGCCGAAGCTCGACAGGAGACGAATGGGATAATTGGATAAATGAACGAGGAGCTACAACATCCAAAGAAACAACAGACGAACAACCCAAACGAAAAGAAACAGGTACGGCAATGGAAAAGAAATCCAGAGGACGACCGAAAATTGATAAACCAGCTCCAGAAAGGAAAACTAAAGAACAGATGCAGATGGATCAATTGACAACGAAATTGAACAAGCTTAGCCAAGTGACAAAGCAGTTACAAGGAAAATTAAAAGGTCAAGAACAAGGAGCAAAGTGGATCAATAGATTGATAACTGATATGCTGGGATTAGCAAATCCAGAAATAAAAAGAAATTTGAAGCTCAATAATATCGGAGCAGAAGCGAAACAGCTTTGGGCAGCAATAAAGCCAATAATAAATAAAATCATGGACAACAAGGTACGAACCACAACCAGAGATCCAGAGGAATTACTGTTGATAATAAATCATTTAACAAAACGATCAGACGATCCAAATAGGTATTTGGTAGGGATGGCTTATCTGATGTACAATACGATAGTGATATACAGAAAGCGAACTCCAAGATACAATCCAAACGGATATGAATTCGCAATAACAGACATTATCAGGAAAGTAATTGAACCATTCATCCTGACTCAAGGTGGATGGCAAGCCTTTATAAATTTGGTAAGTAAAGATGATCAAACCGAGATGATGCAAGCGAAGTTAAAAGAGTTATTAACGGAATTCGAGACGACCATTAATGCAAGCGATCCAAAAATAGCTAGAAAAGGGATGAACACGATAATCACTACAATACTCATATGGATGATGTGCGTGAAAGGGGTAGAACCATTTGTAGTATATGATTGTGACAACATAAAGATTGGTGATAAGTACTCATTAAAAGAAACGGAAGAGTGCAAAGCTGCAAACCCCGGTAGATTACAGACAACAGCTACAGCAGTATCGTATAATGTATATCAAGAAGTAGATTTCATCAAAACGGAAATAAAGGAATGTTCAGTAACGCGGAAAATTGTAGCATTTCATTGCGGACATCACTCACACTCAACAATTATAGAAGCGGGAACAGAAACAACAGTGGTTTCAGTAACGAGGAGCGAATGTGAAGAAGGATTTACGACAGGACGTATCTCAATAGCTGGAAGAGTGAATGTAGCAGCTGAGGAAGGAAAGATAAAAACTACCCGAGTATACGCGGCGGGAAGAATAACGGCTGGAGACGGAACATGTCAAGGAGGAGAGTACACCCTATTGAATCAATTAGTCAAAGGAGTAGTAGTGATTGAAAGTTATCAAGTAAAGTTGGAGAAATACCAAGGATATTTCGATCCAGATACGCAAGCAATGAAAAAGTACCCTCAATGTCTAGCAACAGATAGATCATGCAATACGGGAATGTCAACGATTGTATATCACGCCGATACCAGAACTTGTAGACTCACCTTATTGAAGAGCGCAATATTTGATGAAGTGCAAGGACAAGTGCACAGAGAAACAGAAACTAACACGCAAAAAAGCGCATTAGATGAAATACGAAGAACCGGAAGAATCGGAAAACCAACAATAACCACAACTATCGGATCAGAGGTCACACCAACAGTAGTAATATCAACGGATACTACAATCGGAATGAGGTTTATAAAAGGACGGATGGTGAGTAAATGTGACGAAATGGTAGCTAGTACGAATTATAAAGGAATATTCTTATCGCGAACAGCAATACCAAACGCAAAAGCGCAAATAGACCCCAAAGATGTAAAATTATATCTGTATATAAATAACAAGATGGATTTCCTATATCATAAAGGATTGGCATCAACAGAGAAAATATACTACGATTTAGTTTTAAATGACTGTATCTTGAACAGAGAAATATTAAAGACAAAATTGGCAATGGCAATCACAAATCCGGATAATGCAATCCCATTATTACCACTCCAAGAGGGATATTTTGGAAGAATCGTCGGAGAAGTTATGTACACGTACAAATGCGAAAAGACAATTGCGAAACTACCAGAGAATTCAACAATCCCGAGAGATAAATGCATAAACGAATTAGAGATAATGCATAAAGGAAAAATCAGATTCGCTCAACCGGTGACAAGGATGATAAACCCAGAGAAATTTGTACCCAACATGTTCAGTTGCAGTAATGTATATGGACCATTATTCGAAATAAGAGATGGAAGTTGGTTACAGTTTCCAACCCGAGTAATTGTAGCACCACCAAAAATATTTGGACTAACAGAATTGGCTAGCGAAGCAGAATTCAAACCAGTGGATATATCGCAGAGTGGAATATACCAAACGAAAGATCTGGAACGAGCCAGAGAACATTTATTATTTCCAGCACAAAGGCAAGCAATATTATCCAACATTGTAACTATAACGGGAGGTAACAACTATGGAGAGAAACCCAACTACGAATTGTTACTATCACCAGACCATTTTCAACACGCTACAGCAAATATGATGAAAGCCATGTGGGGAAGATTCTTAATCTTCGGACAGATGATGGCAGGAATTTTGGGAATAATACTTATCATTCAAATCGTAAGAGTAATCATAACACAAATGTTAGCATGTTTCGATATTTATAAAAGAGAGAGGAAAATTAACTGGAAAATGGCAATTGGATTCTTACCGTTTTTAGCTAAGACAATGGTGTTACATGGACACTCAAAAGATATTCACAAGATAAAAAGACTAGTAGGAATTCTAACTAAAATGAATGGTACCGATGAAGAAGTCGGACGAAAATTTAAAGCAATAATGAGATTAGAAGCCGAGAAAACCAGAATGAAGCGACAGAAAACGAGTAACTGGAGACGATGGATAAATTTCAGAGATGATAGTAGCAGCGACAACGACGAAAACCAAGGAGGAACGCAGATGCTAACTCAAGAACAACTCAAACAATGGGAAAATCGAAAAACAAGACATAGTGGACATTATAATCATCCACCACCAGTATATGAATGTTTAAGGAAAGCAACAACATCAGTAGAGAGAAACGCACCAGTCGAAAGACACGTACCGACACCAAGATCAACAACATTGCGAAATATTTATCCAGTACCATACGAACCGAATTGGGCAGATTTAGTACCAAGAACTAGCCAAAGATCAAGAAGTGTAGATCAGGATCCAGAAACTCGAACTATAGCTATGTTACAAACGTTAGCTGGACCAACATTAACGATACCCATAGAGATAAATGGAGTAGAAATAAAAGCAATGATTGATACGGGAGCAAACATCTCAGCGATAAAAATGGATAAAATACCCGGAAAATTGTGGCCATGTATAGAAGAAGCTAACATGGATGTAATAACTTGCAGCAAAGAATCGGTAGCGGTTATCGGAAAAATCTGGTCGATAATAGAATATAAAAACGTAAAGATCAATACGTATTTAGCAGTTATCAGGAAACTGAGCGCAGATTGTATAATTGGAACTGATCTCATGCCAGAATTATTAAAAGAGATAATAATAGATCTAGGATCAATGGAGCTGAGAGATAAAACCGGACGAATATGTATGTTGAAATCAGAAGTGAGATGCTCAGAGAAAATAGTAGTGCCAGGACGCACACAAATGATTTGTTATGTGAAAGTAAACGAGGAAACTAGAGGTGAAATGATTTTCGAACCTAATCACAAATTTGAGAAAAAGAAAGAACTGCCATTAGCCAGAGAAATAGTGTATGTAAATGATAACAGTGAAATTCCGATCAACATTACAAATTTTGACGAGGAAGATAAAGTTATCTACGAAAACGAACGATTGGGAAAATTAACACCAATGATGGATATTGAACTCCCAACAACAAAAACTGCAGGAATTGAGGAAGAACTATGGACTATCGACAGTCAGCTACTAAACGAAAACGAGAAAGAACAACTACAAAAACTGCTAATGGAATTTAAAGATATATTTGCAGCATCCGACTTAGATCTCGGTACAAGCGATGTAACGCAACACACGATACCACTAACAGACGATACCCCCAATAACACTACGGCCATATCGATTGGCAGAAGCTCAAAAATCAGAAGCAGAAAAAGAAGTGCAGAAGATGCTAGACGCAGGAGTAATCGAACCAAGTTGCTCGCCATGGCAATTCCCAGTGGTCATGGTAAAGAAGAAAGACGGAACACAACGGTTCTGTATAGACTATCGACGACTCAATGCGGTAACAAAACGGGATACATACCCACTACCAGATATAAATGAAATGTTACAAACGTTGCACGGAGCAGCCTATTTTACATCGTTAGATTTAAAAAGTGGTTATTGGCAAATAAAGGTCAAAGAAGAGGACAGAGAAAAAACTGCTTTTACAATTGGAAAAGATTTATACCAATTCAAGAAAATGCCTTTTGGACTAACCAACGCACCAGCTTCATTCCAGAGATGTATGAACTTTGTAACTCACGGCATTAAACAATGTATGGTATATATTGATGATTTATTAATTTATTCTAGCACCTTCGAGCAACATTTAAAAGATATCCGTAATGTATTCGTTCGACTGAGACAATGGAAATTGAAATTGAAACCATCAAAATGCGATTGGGCAAAGGAAAAAGTCACCTTCTTAGGACACATTGTGTCGGCGAAAGGCAAAGAACCAGATCCAAGGAACATCGAAAAGATAAAGAATTGCCCAGCACCAAAGACAGTCACACAAGTGCAAGAATTCTTAGGCTTATGTGGATATTACCGAAAATTCATCAAGAGTTACGCAACCATCGCGAAACCCATACAAGAGTTAACCAAAAAAGATACCCCGTTTATATGGGAAGAGGAACAACAAACAGCCTTTGAAACACTCAGAGATAAACTAATATCAGCACCAATACTCGTACACCCAGATTTTAAGAAACCGTTTTTGTTAGCAACAGACGCAAGTGGATATGCGTCTGGAGCAGTCTTAGGACAATGGGATGACGAGAAAAGAGAACGAGTTATTGGATATTATAGTCGAACGTTCAAGAAACACGAAAAGAATTACTCGGTGACCGAGAGAGAAGCATTAGCAATAATCCAAGCTATTAAACATTTCAAATATTTATTATGGGGTCACGAGATATATATCACGACTGATCATCAACCATTAGTATGGCTAGGCCAACATAAAGAAGCCTCTAGTAGATTAATGAGATGGGCGATGCAGTTACAAGAGTACTCACCATATATAAAGTTCAAATCAGGAAAAGCCAACGCTAACGCAGATTGTATGTCAAGATTTGTATTTGAGGAACTGATGGATCAGGATGTAAGACGAATATGCATGATCATCGCAGAAGATATTGATTTTACAAAACTGAGAAATGAGCAGAAGGAAGACGAGGAATTAAAAACAATAATCGAATTTATGGAAACTAATGATATGAAAATCTTCGACAACAACAGTAAATTAAAGGAGCATATGGAAAAACACAGACATCGATACACTATGGAGAAAGGGTGGTTATTACTAATGGATGGTGAGAAACGACTTATGTGCTTACCAGAGAGTAGACGAAAAGAGGTATTGATGCAATACCACGATGGAAAACTTGGAGGACACATGTCAGCAAAAAAGACAGAAGCAAGATTGCGTCAAAAATATTATTGGCCAAATATCGGAGAGGACGTAAAAGGATGGATAAAGAATTGCCTAATATGTGCAACCAGAAAAAGCACAGGAAGTAAATTAAAAGCACCGTTAAAGCCAATGCCAATTCCACCAGAACCAATGACAATGATCGCAATGGATGTAGTAGGACCCTTACCCGAAACCAACGATGGAAATATCTATATATTAGTAGTGACAGATTATCTATCAAAATTCCCGGAAGCATTCGCAATACCAGATCAAAAAGCCAGAACAATAGCGAGAATCCTAGTAGAGGAAATATGTTGTAGATATGGAACACCCAAACAGATCCTAACTGACCAAGGAACCAACTTTATGAGCGAAATAATAGAGGAAGTAACGAATTACTTCAGAATTGCGAAGCTGAGAACATCACCGTACCATCCGCAAACAAATGGTCAAACCCGAACGATTCAACGGCATATTAATAGAAATGATGTCCAATTATGTAAGCAGACACCAAAAAGATTGGGATAGATATATAAATCTATGCCTTATGGCTTATAGAATGTCAATACACTCAGCAACAAAAATGAGTCCATTCAAATTGATGTACGGCAGAGAATGTAACATGCCGATAGACTTAGAATATCAACCACCAATATCACAGTATATGGAAATTGACGATTATGTAACAGGATTTAAAGAGCGAATGCAAGAGATCTGGAAAACAGCAGGTATGAATATTAGATTTAATCAAGAGAGCTACAAAGAGTTACATGACAAAAAAGCGAGATGTGCGTGAGCACAACTTTCAGGTTGGGGATTGGGTAATAATAGCAACGCCAGAAATTATCCCAGGAGTAGCCAGAAAATTACAAAGATGTGGTAAAGGACCTTATGAGATAATGTACGTAAACGAGAATAATGCGCGAGTCAAATTGGTCAACAACCCACTCACTAGACCTATCTACGTAAACGTGAGTAGATGTAAAGCGATACCGAGAACAATAACGAAAGAACCAGAGAATCGAGGTATGAAAACCAGATCACAAACTCAACAGCTGAGTATAAACGGACTAACGATGAGCCGAAAAATAGAAACAACATCGAATAATACCGTAGAGGAACCTAAGCCAGATGAATCTAAAATAACTCTAAACGCAACTCAAGATAATGTAGACAAGATGGATATAATAGTAAAAGCTATCAGAGAGATAATGCCAGAATGGGTCGAAGGAAAAGGATGGATGAGAATAGTAAACAAAGCGGGAAAAATCGCAATGGATTATGCTAAAGGAGCTATAAGTCCCACCAGA
This sequence comes from Schmidtea mediterranea, assembly GCA_022537955.1. Classification (NCBI taxonomy): domain Eukaryota; kingdom Metazoa; phylum Platyhelminthes; order Tricladida; family Dugesiidae; genus Schmidtea; species Schmidtea mediterranea. Next base: position 53,455,163 of record CM039681.1, read on the forward strand.
AATGGACCGTATTAAGGAAAGTATACCCATGATATTCACTATGGCAGATGTAGAAGGGAACGTACCTTTACATATTGCAGTACAACACAGAAACACTCAAAGGATAATAGATATAATTCAACTTATGCAGAAATGCGGACACGCCTCAAACATACCCAACGAAGAGGGACAAACACCATTAATGTTCGCAGTTGCAGCAGATGCCTCTACAACAGTTCTGAGAGAACTACTAAAAACAGGATCATCGTTCAAAGAAAAAGACAATGGAGGAAACAATGTACTACACTATGCACTAAAATCCAGACAGGCAAGCGCAATAAAATTTATAACCAGTAATGCGACAACAAGAGAAAGAGAAATGATGGGTAAAACAATCCAAACATTATGGGAAGCTATCGACGCCAAACAAGACGAAGCAGCAGCCAACCTGATGAAATGGACCTACGAAAGTTCACCACTCAAAGTATTCAACATAAATTATATGGTAAGAAACAGAAACGTCCTATTGAAAGAAACGATATACGCTCACTATCCCTTCCCAAAGACAATAAAAGCAATGTTGAAGTGGGAAGGACTAAAATTCACCAATCATCCGAAAGAAGCAATACGAATCGGAGATAGAAAGGAACAACTATTGATAATAATACACAGATGGCATCGAAAGCAAATAAGATTTCAAGCGAGCAAACAAGAGATAAAAGAGATGGACGATATAAAAGCGAGAATAATAAAAGTATACGAGGAAATAATTGAAATAATAAATGTCGAGGACGACATTTCAAAGGAAACCCCGGATGGGAATAATGATGGAGAAGGAAGTGGTGACAACAACAAAAACCAAGATGATCAAAATACTAGAGACGAAAATAAATCCGCACAACAAGGGAAAAAGGAATCATCCAACGAGGAACGTCGAGAAACGAACAACAGCAATAACGAGGGAAAACGAAACAGGGGGATGATGCTACTACAACAAAGGAAAAATCAAAACCGACCGACCCTGCTACAAAAATAATGATATTAATTACGTCCATCAAGTTAACGGAAGCCGACGAAAACATCACAAAGGAGATAAAATCGTTCAGAATACGAACAATAAGTGAGAAAGGAAGCGCAAGCAAAGGAATATGCTTACAACTGACGATGAATACAAGCATAAGTTGTCAATTTGATTCCATAGGAAAACCAGGAAAGATAGAAATACGATCCGAAAACTCATCATCATGTCAAACCACCAAGGATGTATGTAGAGATGCTACAGAAGATAGAAACGTAAAAATCCAAGTAAAGCCAGGAATAGGCAAATTGCGAATAATAAACAGAGGAATAGAAACGATCGAACAAGTATGTATACAAAACAAAATTATCGATTGTTGGAAAATGAATATGAAAGCAGGAAAGAAATGTGAATGGGATAGCCTAGAAGGAAATGCGGAATATGTAATATGTGCCAACAATGATATAATAATAACGTGCACACTAGCCAAAACCCTGGGAGAAAAATTCACAACACCAAAAGAAGAACCTTATCAACGACGAGCACGAGAAAATAAAGAAATAACGATAAAAGTGGAAGCAGACCCAAAGAGTGGAGAAGAGATAATAGTTGAAAATATGGGCAAGGAACCCATTACAAAAGTCTGTGTATTTGAAACTAAAAAGAACGGAACGATAAATGAGAGAATCAAATGTCAATCAAACGATGATATCAAGAACCAAAAATACCGTATTCCAACTAAAAGAAAGCGTGGAAAGTACATAGTACACGTTCAGAAAGGAAGAGATGACTACTGGAAATCAATAACCAGAAAGTTACTAGAAGCAATTACGACAAAACGTCCGGAAAAGGAAACAAGAGGAAAACCGTATCAACGACAGATCAGAGAAAGTAAAGCAGTAATAATAAACATAGAGTCAAATGCAGCAAATGAGGAAGAAATAGTAATTGAGAACACAGGCGAAAAACCTATCACAAAAATCTGCATATACGAAGCTAAAGGAAACGAACCAGTAAATAAAAGAATCCAATGTGAGATAAGCAAAACTATAAAGAACCAAAAGTATCGCATACCGACGAAAAGAAAACTTGGAAAATACGTAATAAACATTCAAAAGGGAACTCACGAACATTGGAGAACAATAACAAGGAAACCACTCAAGTCAAATGCGACAGATCAACCTATAATAAAACAAGCTAAGAAAGAACCAGGAAACGAAACATGGAAAACAGGAATGATCATGGACGACAGCCACCTTTCAATTCATGAAGCATTACAACTCCAGAAAGCACTTAAAAATGTACAACCAAAAGAAGGAATAATGGAGACAACCAGCGCAAGGAAAAATACAACTATGCAGCCTAACGAAAAGAACTACATGATTAAAATGATCTGGATAACAACAGCAGTAATAAGCAGCATAGTAATGCTAATAATAATTCAATTAGTGAGAACTACCAAATGCAAAAAGAAGTCAGCGAAGAGAAGATTATGGCCAGCGGTGGAAAAATTCAATTATGACATCGAATTAGGACAATATGATGTAGAAAGAACTGAAGAATATGAAATCATAGGAAATTCTAGCACAAGCGGACTCTGGATAAAAGAACCGCCCATTATCGAAGCACAACAATGGTCCAATGAATCTGATGTATACCAGATAATGAATGAAAAATACGGGATATACGGACATTGCGTATGAAGTCCCGGAGACGATGGTGTTAAAACGAGAAAAGGACGTTGTATATAGTGTAAAATATTATGTAGTATAGTAGTAGTAATAATAGTATATCTATATGTAAATATCGTACAAAATGCGTTAGAGATAGTAAGCAAACAGAAATAAATGCGATGAATTAATGATGTATTATAACCAACAGATGAATCCGAATAATGTTAATCAACCAAATCAGTGAGATACCACCATTCGCAGAAGGAATACAACAACCAGCAGCTGCCAATGTACCTATAGAGATTGTAGAATTAAATCAAGGAATATACCAGATCAAGGAATCGAGGCAACGTGGAGACGATAATGTGAATTAATGACATTAATAACAAACAATGCGCAAACGCAGTGGACAAATATCATCTAGTGTTGACAGAAAGTGTGAACAGAGGGCTACAACAAGCCATAAGACTGGAAGAGCAACAGAGAACAATACTACAATTACAAAGAATAAACGAACAACTAGCAGATCAAGTTAGATGGCAAGCTGACGAAATTAGAAGACTACGTAGTAATCAACAGCACGTAGACCCAGCAAGTTGGGTGGAATGGATAGCATCAATGCCAGAATTCACCCCAGAACCGGATTCAACAGTAGAGTAAAAATAAAGCGTACCGTGTAAATATGTATAAATAAAGCGATAGAAGTAAAGCAACGTCAAGTAATCAGAAAATTTTTGTAGATATGCAGACAATCATCGAGAGAATTAGAGGAAGCGAGAATCCATCCGAAACTACGAGAAGAATAATGAAAAATAAGATTAGAACGGTGAACGATATCAAGGAAAGACTAAAGTGTTGTAAATGTAAAGAATTACTGATTGGAGCGAGACAGACGAAATGCGGATGCAAAATATGCACAGAGTGTACGATAGAAGTGATAGAAACACAAACAGAAAAATGCCCTGGATGCGACGAGACGATTGAAAGAGATGAAGACCCTACAACAATGGATAAAGCTACCAACAAAGAGATCAATAATCTACTAGTCCAATGTCGAGTAAAAGAATGTGAATGGAAAGGACTTATGAAAGAAGCGGAAAGTCACACAAATGAATGCGAATATAACGAGATATTATGCGAAAAATGTCAAACCATCATAACGAAAAAGACTATAAAAGACCATCACAAAGTATGCACCAAGAGAGAAGAGAAATGCGAATTCTGTGGAGTCATCGATGAATGGATAAAAATAGAAATGGAACACCGGAATCCAAAGGAGGAACAAATATGCGATCTATATGAAGAATATGTACAACAAGCGACACAGAGATAAAGTCCAATTTTAAAGGAACATTGGAACGAATGTAGCGGCAAACCAGTCAAATGCCCGTTAGAAATTATTCAATGTCAAGCACGCAACTACCAAATTGCGGATGCAAAAACACATGAGAAAAATAGCATCGAGCATACGAAATATGATGGAAACGATAGGATGTTGGCATGGGAGGTAAAAGCATACGAACAGAAAATGATGCACAAAAAGCAATAATAAGTGAAATACTAGAGTCCCCCAGAAAGAATTCGGAGAAAAGCCAAGGAGAACACACTCAACGAAAATTTGTCGAAATGGAAAAAAGAAAATGCAACAATGTGACCAACAAATCATAAAGGAACTAGAAAAACCAACAATTCTATATCCCCCCCAAAGAAATATCTTACAAGCAACCATTATATGGAATATACGGAATTCGCAGAAAGCTACAGAGAGCAAAGATGGAACAACAAAGATTCTAGACAGTCCACCAAATATACGTTGGGAAAATGAATACAAATGGGCATTAGAATTATATCGAATGGAGAATGGGACTGAACGCGGCACCCACACATGTCTTCATCAGAGTAGGAAGAGAAGATTACGACGAGCTATTAACCATGGGCCTTTTTTAAACAAAACATGATATTAACAAGAAAGGACAAGAAGATTATCGTAAACCCAATCAGAACAGGAAATTGAACCACAATGAAGACCAACAACCGACTGAATACAGCAATTGGAAACACCACGTTTCTTATCCACAACAAACGATTGAAGAGAGAAGGAATTCTTGCGAGAAAGAAATCTATATATAACAATTAGAAGTAGAGAGGCCGGACAAAGACCGTTTGTAAAGGGAGAGAGAAAGTGTAAAATAAAATGTAAATAAATAATAAAAATCAAATAAAAAATCAAAAAATTACAAATAACCAGAAAAATCAGAAAAACAAATCCAAAAATAATGACAATATTTAATGGCAACGGACTCAATGAAAGAGATAACAATACAAGATGAGAAGATAGCCGGATTCGATATGGACGAGACTATGAAGAAACCAGAAGAGGAGAAAAAACCAAATTACTAACAGACAATAACAATAACTATGCGGATTTGGATGTAGAAGAAAGCACAGCAAATCAGGACAAAAGTATAGCCACCAAATGAGGTAAACAGACGAAAAACTTGAGAAAAGAGGAACAAAGATCTTAACGTTAAAGATAATAAAGTATTTACCGGACCAACAGCAAAGAAATGGCTTGCAACAAGGATTTTTACTTTACGCGGAACGCCAGAAACAGGACCAAGAAGAAAGGTAACATGCGGATCTTCTTGCCAAGAAAAACTCGGCACAAATGGAAAGGAGAAACAGCAAAACGGGAAACATCGAAGAAAAACTCCCCGAGATGTCATTTATGTTAAATTTAGAGGCGTCAGAAACCAGTGATGAATAGATCAGAAGGACTTCGAGAATCAGAATCAGAACAAGCTTGAAGGGAGGTGAGAAAAAGATAACGATAATAAAGAATTTCGAAGAAATCCAACAAATTAATATGGAAAAGGAGACTATAAACAAGAACATTCGAAAGAGAGAATTAAAACTTCAGGAAACCAAGAGCGGCAGAATTTGCCCGAAGTCAACGGATATTGCCAAACAGCCAGAGGAATAATGTGCGAGGTTAAAAATCAAACCAGCCCAAATACCAATCAGAATGTCAAACAACTAAAACCATAAAGGAAAGTGTATGTAAAACAAGAAAAAGAGTCAATAGAATATCGAAATAATAATTACAAATCAGCAAGTGGAAGATATTTTTAGACCGACCAAAAACGAAAACCATAATGGTTATTATCAGGAGTAGAATACTCAAAAGATGACAGAAAATACTCAAAAAGAAAGATTGGCTAACAATTTAGAATGGTACGATTCGACACAAGCAATAATCAGAAGCAATTAAGCGATATCAAGAGAAAACCGAAAGAGAAACAGACAAATCGATGATAAAAGAGCTATTATTGGAGCAGTATCAATGTGTGACATGTTGGCAGAAACATGTAGAAATAATTTTATATGCGTTGTGGAATATGGTCAACATGTGAAGCATGCGGAATAAAATCAATATACATGCCCATATGTAGAAAGCCGATCAACGGGCGGGTCAAAAGGATTCGTTCGCTGATCATAATTAAAAAAGGACAATGTGTAAAAAGTGGTAAATAGAGATAAACGAAAAACAAAAAAAATTATAAAAAACCAAAACCCAAAATACGGAAGATGATGTAAAATTATGAGTAAAATTTAAGAGATGAGTGAAAAGAGAGAATAACACCGACTATTAATATTAGAAAAGCAAATTATAATCCAAAAGGACAAAAGAAATTGTAAAAGAGGCCTGAAGGACGAAATCATGCAACCAAAGATCAACCAGAGTCAATAAAAGTAATAAAAATGAGGAAGTAGAATATGGAAACAAAGGACGTTGCAATTAAACAGAAAATGCCTACTATCGCAGAGGAAGAATTAGCACAAGAGAACGCAAAAAAACGAAAAATGATGAAAGAGAGTGGGCAAAAACAACTAGAACAAATAATCTATCCGGAAGGAAAAGAGAAAACGTACGCAGAAACGGAAGAGGAATGATGAAGGAATTATGCAGAACCAAACTAAGAATCAAGAAATCAACTAGGAAAGAAGATACAACTCTAGAGCAAGAGAAGCAAGATAACAAAATGAAATCGAAGATGCGGAGAAGTGATAAAAAGATAAAGAAGACAGAATACGAGAGGAAAGGAGAGGAAACGATACAAGATTTATACAACAATGCAGGAGGGAAAGATTGGGCATTAACACCCAATACCGAATAGAGAAGACAAGAGAACCCATTTGGCGACAAGCCAAAGAATGGGAGCAGAAACGACAAGCACTCCATTGGAAAGCCAGATGGACAGAAGATAAGAGATCAGTCAAGAAAGCATTGGGAAGCAGAATTAGAATTAATCCAGCCAAATCAGCCGAGAAGAAGATAGAACAAGAGCGACAACAGCTACAATGGAAAATGCGATAAGAGGAAGTCAACAAGCTGAGAAATCAGGTCAAAACCATCAAGGAAAATTAGAGAGCCAAGACGATAGACAAGAAAAGAAGCTGACTCAGATAACCGATAAAGCAAGAATGGCGAATAGAGTGTAGAATCATTCGAAAGACGCCAACGCAAAACAATCTAGCTATTAGCGAAATTAGAGCAGGAAGTTAGTCAACAACCAGAAAAAAAGAAGATGCAGATCGAGCCAGGACGAAGCTCACGCGAAAGAACAAAAACAACAATGGAAAAGGAGATCAAGGAAAGCAATAAAAGAGAGAAGCGAAAATGGAAAGAGCAACTTTCAAGAAGCCAAGAAGGATAACGATTGTTAACCAAAAAGGATACTAAATTATGCGGAAGATTGGGAACTTTGGAAACAAGTCGAAGTGCAGAAAGAGACCAATCGAGGAGAGACTAAAACGAGCAGGTCCAAACTTAGATCGGGAGAAAATTCAAGACAAGGTACAATAAGAAGGCTCCAGGGAACGAAAAGGAATATGACAACAATCTAACGATATGGACAAGAGAGCAGCAGAAACGAAATCAAACTAACTGATGAAAGACGGCAAAACCAACAATTAAACGTAGAGGATAACAGATCCAGCAGGAGGTGAACGGACACCGAGAGTTGCTGTATTTAAGGAAATCCAGTTGAGACATCAACACGAAGTTAAATGACATTGAAAAGAACAAGTTGAAGCAGAAATAAAAGCAATAAAGCAGGATAATGAGGAAAATGAAAAGAACTTGAGGACAGAGATCGAAAAGTTTAAAGCGTTGGAAAACACGCATCGATTGAAAATACAAGTAGAAAGTTTAACAAGAAAATACGGAAATATCTTCGCCCTATCTCTTAGACGAAGAAAGATACAAATATCTCAGAACGCTTTACGGTGCAGAGATAAATACCTTGCCAAAATGACCGACCCACCAATCCTGCTTTAATGCCGTTATATCCGACGGAAAGATGCCTAACTCAAGTACCCGGCCGAACCCGAGAGATTCGGGGAGACGGACGAAAACGATAGTGTAAAACCTTAAAGAGGAAACATTGTAAAAGTGTAAAAAGAATAATGAAATAAAAAAAACGACAAAAACAAAATTGTAATCGATGTATATTTAGCATAGAATTGAACGAAAGTAGAATCCAAATGAATCCAGAAGACGGAGATACGTACAAGGCCAATATCAATTATGAGAACCAATCGGCAAGACCGCACTGAGATATTACAGGTAAAAGATGAGACCGAAGAAAAGAATGGCAAGAATTAGTGAGGAACAAGACAGAAATCGCCCGGATAAATCATCAGTTAATAAATCAAAACAACTAACCAATATGATAAAACGAAAATAACATCTAGCAGGGAGAGAACAGAACCAAAAGAGAGAAAATCGAAACGATTAAGACGAGAATTAGCCGAAATAAAGACCCGTGTATTCTGGGAAGATTATTGGAAAACCCGAAGCAGAACAAATGAGAAATAGCAGAAGAGCGAACAGAGATATGTAATACAACTAAAATAGTTTGTAAAGAAGCCAGAGAGATAAAGAAAGCCCATCAACAAGCTCAAGAAAGATAAAAAGCTAACAGAACAGCTCCAGGAATCGAGACGAAAGCTGGAAAAGCAAACAGCTAAACGAATAAATCATAAACGTCAACTTAAAAGAAAGCAAGCGAAAGAAATAAATCTTCAGATAAAAATAAAAAAGCAGCAAAGAAATCAAGGAACAGACGGAATAAAAGAACTCCCAAAACTAACCGAGCGATGATAAAAGCCCAAGTCCTGATAATGAGATTCTCAAAATAAAACTAAAGAGGAGTGCGAGATACACTCAATCCCAAGAAAAAAGAGAAAAGAGTACAAAAAGGGCTAAACTCCACTGTAAATAAACGAAAAATAACTCCTGTAAATAAATATAAATTGAGTAATGTATTGAACTAGAAAGTTAATGAACCCAAACCTGTGATAATAATGATGATAATAATGAGAAATGACCAATACTGAGAACCCGTTAGAAAAGCGAGAAATCCCAACCCTTCAGAAGAAGAGGGACAGCACCCTGCCATTTTAAAGAATTTGTAGTACCCCAATAATGAGGAATGTCAACAATAAACCTGCAATGTATACAATGCCCCACAAAAGAAAACAAGGACGAGTTGAAACAGAACATCGAGAAAACCCAGATAATGGTACAAACCCTACTGAAAAACAATGAGAATAGCCATATAAAAAATGAGAACCGAGAGATTTAAAGAACACTAGAAATATCATCAACAGATTCAAAGAAAAGCAAAGCAAATCCCCAATAATAAATTAACTTCAGAAATTCAAAGATCGTCCTATCACATATCAAAAAACAACAAGGAACAAATCAAACGGAAAAATGAACCCATGCAATGACAAGTCATATTCAATCGAACTAACTACCAATAGTGTACATCCAACATAATACATCCTATATGTTGTCTTTATCCTCGGCCTACAACAACCAAGCAAAGGCAAAATACCAAATCCAAAAAGTCAGAAGAATGTTCACCCCAAATTCGAAAAACTACCAAAACCACATACGAAATGACAAGACTCTCGGCAGATTTTCCATCATCACCATTCAAAGATCAAACCAGCCTCGAAAGCGAAACCCAAGCCGTCAGTGATTCATGCGACAACAGTACAACTGAGTTACAGTAATGACTATTGATTTGAACAGATTTTTCTAACTCGAAACTGACTTACATTGATTGAACTGAATTTACTAAAACTCATACTGATCTACAGTGATTCGAACTAATATTGAATCTTACATTGATATTGAACTATCAATTTTTTTTTGATTAGTACTGTAGCCCGACTTAAGTCCATCTTTCTCTGATAATTCACCTTACAGTAGACCATTTTATGAATCGTGAATATTGAAAACGAAAATTGTATGTTATTTATCAATTGAAATTGCGGGCTCGCAATTTACGGACGCCCCGAGTGTTTTATGTGGGCCAGAACGTAAACGGCCTTGAAAATGTTTAACATGGATCAGAAACACAACACGCAGATACAACACCACGGCAATTTAAAATAAACCTGAAAAACACCAAATAAACCCTAATAGAATCTAAAGAAATAAAGAATTAAAATATAAAATAATAAACAATAAAAATAAATATACTAAAAATGCACCAAGATCCGCACGATACACACAAATACAACAAGACACGACAAAATTCGACGAAATTAGAATAATCAATTAAAGTTCATTAAAGTAGGATTTAAATTGAAAAAATTGGAATTAGCATAATTCAATAAAAAACTTTAAATAAAAAAATTATAAAAATAAATCAAGAAATAATAAAAATTAATAATAGATTATGCTAGAAGAACAAGGTCGAATTTTGTTTTAACTGGCATAAAATTTTACACGATCACATCCATTAGGTATACAATACCTGATGCCATTTTTCACATTTAACAACCATTTTCGAAAAGTGAAATTTTTCCTTAAAAACATTTTAATGCGTTTCGAACACAACATTTTCCAGAACATTCTGGTTCAACTACTTAAACCATTTTTCAAAGAGCACCGTTTTAAAAACTGTTAGAATCGTTTTGAAGGGATTGTCAATCCATTTAAATCAAACTAGTGTATCATCGAAATTTTTAGTGAGAAATCAGTTATGTTGGAGCCCCTCTTTCCACATCAACGACCTTGGCAATCCAATGGAGCTCGATCGGCGGTCGATGTGGGGAGAGAGGTAAAATTTATAGCGAATTTTAAATGTTCGGATTTTAATTTTGATGTTTTATGGAATGGTCAAAGGGTTTTGTTTGTTCATGATTAATAAATTTTATTAATATGTATTTAGTTTCCAAATTAAAATTTTATAAATTTTAATGTCGAAATTTTTCCGGCCACAGCGAAACATCACGCAAGTTAGTAAATCAACATAGTGCAAGATGCATGTAAGTCGTGGAAGATCGCCAATGAATATGCACCGTGGAAGACTCAGCGTGCGCAACGCAGCGGTCGGATCGTAAATATTTATTCCCTATAGCTTGAAGCGACGAAATAAGGAGACAGAAGTCTCTGGTGCTTCCTCGTTTCTCAATTCTGTAAAATCGACCTAAAATTTCATACAACGGCTTAAAAATCACCACATGACCCGATAGTCCAGTTGGGCACTCAAATAATTATACATATAAACACATACTATGCTTAGATCAATTAGGAAAAGGGTACGGGGACAACGTAATTGAAGATTGCTGATTAACCACTTCCGTGTCAATGCATAAAATGAATTTTAAACCAATTTTACTAAATGAACTTTAAAATAAAATGAATTTAATAAAATATGATTAATAAGAAAAAATGAATTTAATAAAGATATGATTAATAGAATAAATGAGTTAATAAAGTTATGATTAATAGAAAAATTTAAATTTAATCGAGTTGGGTAAATATGAATAAAAAATCTCAACGGTAAGCAGGATTTAATATGATATAGAATTCTTAATTGTAACAAAAATTGGTAAGTTACTAAAGAATGAACATTGTTTATAAGAAAAAAATTAAATAAAATTTTGATTAATGAAAATAAAATCTTGTTTGATAAAGTAAGTAAAGTAGATAACTGAGAACGAAAATCAAATTTTATTGTTAAACATTATAGAAAATAAAACCGTACCTACTAGGTTTATAGGATTAACACCCAATCAAGATCATGCGGTGAGATAAATAACAGGCTACGAATCAATATTAAAATCCAATAAGTATAGTGGAATAAATGAAAACAATCAATTATCGAATTAACAATAAAATTTGAACATTATTAGATAAGGTTGACAAGTTAGGGCTGTGACGTAGTCGAATTTTAAAAATGTACCAATAATCCGCGATCATAAATAAATTTGAAAATCTTTTGACGACTATTAAATGATGAATTTGACAGAGGTGTTAACATAAATCGAAGGAATAGAGGGGGGATTGAACCCAAACTACGATCAAAATTGAGTAGCCAAGAGAATGTAATAAGCCACTGGATGTCTGAAGAATGAATAGATAAGTCTCGACCCGAGTGATTGTATTTTGAAATAATGCGAATAGTTTTCCCTCCATCCCTTTTTCTGAGGAAGAATACAAATGATTTATCACAATACTTGAAGATCGGAGAAAACCCCCATCGAGAGAGTGAATAAATTCCAAATTTATGGGATCCCCAAACACGAACGACGAAATGGCGAATATGTTTCATACACCGAATTCTCTGAGAGAGACACGTTAAAAATTCCGAGACGATGGAATTCGTTTAGGCGGCTCAATTTACGTCTCGAATTAATTAAATTCAATGCACGCCGTCGGTCGATAAAATAAACACAGCAGTGACCGATTTTGAGATCTATTTTAAGCTCAAGTCAATTTTAGCATTGGGTTTATTTTATAAGTTCCGAATTCTACAAATCACTCGAAAATAATTCAAAAAAATTATAAAACATCAGGGTCCTGAAAAAACACTTAAACCAGAAACAAATAAAAATTAACAATAACATACAACTCAAGATATTAAACTATATAACCTTCTAAATACCTTAATGATGATCCTATGAACTTCAAGTCACCAAATAGTTAAGACCTTCTTTACACTAAAATTTGTTTTTGAAGTGTGGGTTATTCATCACAGATAAATGAGCCTAGAAAAACCTCTAACGTTTAGTCGCTAGAAGATGCACAATCTTGACCCACCTAAACTCTCTTTAACTAATATAGTAAAGACCTTATTCCCCACCATATTATATAATTCATAGTCTAAAATCCTCATTGTTACAGGAACATGTCCACAATCAGATTCACCTCTCAGTCACGGGGAAGAGACGCTAGAATGCTGTACGATCCACCGACGCTAATAGAAAAGACCACCGGTCACAGTGGCCCTTATCTATCCCGAAAGCACGGATCCGAAGTGAGACCCTCTATCGACAACCAGTAAGACAAGAATAGCCAGCTAGCTGAAATCTTTGCCAATGCGCTAGGAGCTCCTCACCCAATTGGAGCGGGTCGCAGAACAGGTGGGACTACAAGTTAGTTAAGGCCAGGGTGTCTTGCAGATGTGCGGATGACATCCTTGCTGGCGGAATCGCCGTCGCCACCCATACCACCTTGGTCCGATTCGGACACCAGGCGTCCAATACACAGTAGACGGCTCTCAAAAAGAAGCCAGAAAGATTCTGCCCCGGATGAATACTGATGACGAGACATCAATAGTGATTAAATGCAATAAAATTTGAAAACCGTCGTGAAATTTCTCTTATCGTATATAGCTGAAATGAGAATGTTGAGCTTGTTTGAAAGATTTTTTAAAATAACTTAGGCTGACCTAAATAAAATGACGAGTAAAAAATCCCTTTAATTTCAAGTAAGGCTTCTCTACGGATCTTGCAGACGGAGTTAAGATCAACGCGAGACAGGACGAATGCCGAAATTAACTTAGTCAAGTCCTACAACTAACCCGTGAAATGCAACAGATCAAAGCGACGTGCTTAGATTCCTAAGCGAACCAAAGTCCCTATCACCAAACGACTTACCGCAGCTCAAAAAAGGTTGGGCCGAAGAACGCCAGCTTCACATGGAGTTTGCGAACTGCAAGGTCAGGGGCTAGAATCGCACTAGCTGTATGGCCGAGAGGGTGAAAGCGGTCACCTACACGCTTATCCTTCCGCCCCCCAACTGTCCAAATCCGACACACCAGCAGGTAAGACAGCGACACCCATTGCACCCAACAACTCGTCGACCGGACGTTAAGGAGCAGTGCCCGAACGTCGAGCAGCGCAACTTTCAAAAATGCAAACCGTAAGATATTCTATCAAATGTGAATTTGATTTAATAGAGTTAGTTTTAGCCTTAATTGAGCCGTTATTGCTTTTCAAATTGCACACCAGTACGGTCATAGGTAACCTACCACGTCTCAGTTTCCACGAGTTAATTAAGCAAATTTGAAGCAATTATTTATGAGGGACAGAGCAAAGCGAGCATAGGTCTTCTACGACAGCTCGTGAAAACCCGAGGTTTGGGTCCGAGCAATTACACAGTACTAGCAATGGTATACAATTTTTGCGGACAATCCAACCAACTTTGAACATACATTTCCAACGTTGCTTAGCAACGGGTGCCAAGTGAGTAGTTATCATAATTTTGTATGGCGTTACCTCAGGGTCGCCAGGAAGAATGAGCAAAGATTTGAAAC